>JASAND010029726.1:0-37184 GCA_030248195.1 Trissonchulus latispiculum | reverse complement strand
CGGAGCTCCGTTACCAGTGATGGAACCGGGTCACTTTGGCATGACCCGGTGACCCGGTGACCCGGTTGAGCCCTGACCCGGTGACCCGGTTTTCCAGAAAATTCCAAAAGTTGCAAAAGCTTTTCGATTTTTGCCTAAGAACGCTAGATTTTTGGTGTCAATATTCCATAACCACTTTGAAAAGAATAACTATGACATACATATTTTGCTCTAGGTTTTCTTGAAATGCGTTTAATAGTTTAGCTGTAGCATTTTTCTAAATTTATGCAGGAATTAGTTGCAAAACCAATAATTTATCCGTCTGCGAAACTTTGCTGGGTCGAATATGAGTACTTGTCTAAAAAGACGGAGTACTTTAAAAATTTGGTATTCATTACGTGGTGAGTTAAGTGAAATTAAATTGCTCATTTACATTCAACGTCTAAATTGATTGCGAAAATAAGCTACAAACCTTATTGTACTAAATAGAGTTATGCAAGCTAAACCTAAAAAGCTAAACAATAATTCGCCAGAGACTGACAGATTCAAATAACCTCAAGCTGTGAAAGTGCTCAGGACTAAAATATAGAAAAAACTAATTAATATTGTACATCGAACAAAAATTTAACCTAACATTTTAGTTTGATAAGCCAAATATTTCTAAAATTTGAGGTAAAATCAAAACACCGGGTCAAGACCGGGTCGAAGCTCTTGACCCGGTGACACGGTGACCCGGTCCAAAAAGTGACCCGAACTGAACCGGTGACCCGGCTCCATCGCTGTCCGTTACCGTTAATAAAATGTTACTCTCGCGCTTAAGGGAACATGTTCTCTTAAGTGAAATACGGGCAAAAATGGAAATTTTCCTGATTTCACATAAGAGAACATGCTCACTTAAGAGAACATGTTCCCTTAAGTGAATGTCAAGTACCACTAAGAGGCATTCGTATTTTACTTTTTTATATTATAATTAATTGCCATTGTCAAATTGTGTGGTATATTTGGTATGGATGGCCATTTTGTCCTAGAAGAAATCTGAATTTTCAGGAAATTCAACTTTCAAAAGCAATTTTTTCAATTAATGCTTCAGCACTTTTCCGATTTCACTTAAGAGAACACGTTCACTTAAGAGAACATGTTCTCTTAAGTGGGTGTTCCCTTAAGCGCGAGAATACGGTACTCTGTTACTAATGCTACTCTTCGAATAATAATGCAAATAAATAAATGTGTACGCTCAGTTATCCATCTTGTCAACAATTATTGTCCTTTCAGATTTATGTATTGTGTTGTGAATGTGCAGGTACAGTAATCGTGGTTGAGTTTTATTGCAGGTCAACGCTTTGCTTTGATGGAGGAAAAAACTGTTCTGGCTTGGCTTTTTCGCTACTTCTCCGTTCGTTCAATGCAACGACGGGATCAGTTGAATCCGACCATTAAGCTGATATTTCGCCCAACAGAAGACATGTGTGTGGAACTTTCTCCTAGACGTTCGACTGCTGGACTATAAGAAATCCTATTTATATTTTTCATACTGTTGCGAGAAGAACTAATTATGTACAATTAGTACGTAATGCTGGGAGTGCGTAAATGGGGACTTGCAAGTGAGAAAATTCTAGAAGTTTATTATTTGCAATTAATATGAATTTTACCGGCATCAACTGACATTTTTTAATAACTCATGTTCTGCCCTAAACGACTATCAACTCTGTTCTTTTCAAATTGGAAGCACTTCTTTTCTTTCAAATTTATCCACCAAAAACTACATTAATTTGAACCTGAAAGGGACAAACCTGTTCTTTTTGTGTATGTGCACTGTGCAGTGTGCAGATGTGCACCCGGATACAAAGTTTCTTACCGGATGCAAGGGAATTCCAACGAGAACTTACATTAGTTTGGGGAGCTAAATCCCATCGGTCAACCATCGGCATTACCTGGGCTGTCAATACACTGCTGATCGTCCTGCCGACAATGGCAATGTCCAAGTTTTGGGAGTTTCTTATGAAACCATCTACATATTGTTGATGATATCAAAAATTGTGTAAAGTCAACTAATAAACTTGTTCGTCTCCCATTACATCTGTTCTTCATATATATATATATATATATATATATATATATATATATATATATATATATATATATATATATATATATATATATATATATATATATATATATATATATAAAATTTACTTTCTATTCTACGTTCCTAATTTAACTAGAAGTTGGTACTATATGTGCCTGCGGCCTGCCTTATATATATTGTTAAATGTTCAATAAAACAAAAGAACCTTCTCATCTTGTTACTTGAATGAAATATTAAACTTTTATGAACGAAATTTGGAAACTGAAATTTGTAGGAAGCAGATCCTGAATCTGCAAGTAACGGCGACTCAATTCAGTTAGAAAAATTTCAGCATATGTAGAAGATCAGTGTTTGCCACCAGCCGGGCTCATATCGATCAGGCCGGTGTCGTAGAATACTTTCCCCCCGTGATATTTTCCCCCATTTCAGCTATAATACCCCCCTCTAAATGAAACATAGCCAAATGAGCAAATTTAACAGAGTCACAATAGCAACTCTGTTGAAATGTTGGTAAGTCGTAAGTAAAATGCTGAAAACAATTTTACAAGTTAATTTTAGTTATTATTTAATTCTTTAATTACTGTTAATTTGCATGTTAAAAAGAAATTATTTTTGCTCTTATTTTTAACACTATTTAAAAAGTGTAAAAAACTGGTAATATTTGATAAGTTTGTTAGTAATTGTTTTGTTAATAAACTAATTTTGCAACTATTAATAACTGTAAAATGTTTTTAAAATAGTTGCTTCTCTTATTATTTGGAAATCTAATTTTTTTCAGTTTTAACGAGTTGTAAAATTTCGGATCTTTAACAGGTTTTTTTACCGTATTTTACAAAAGTTTTGTAAAATCAGCAAAGCATTTTTAATATTTTAATGCATTTTTACAGCACTGTTTCTTATTTTTCACACTTGTCACAGTAGAATATTCATTAAATTTCCCTCACCGCAAATTATAAACAACTGTTGTTTTTAGTAAAGCTGTATCCTTGAAACTTCTGATTTTTTGTATATGGAATATTTTGATCCTTCCAGACAAAAAATCTTAAAATATAGCTTTCTATTTGTTGTGAACCAAGATGAAATTTTGTTTTTAGTTCATTTTTCGAGTTGTTTTTCAAACACTGTTCAGTGTTCATCATATCACAGGATGATCCTTAAAATTACCTACCTAAATTGGAGAAAATTTTACCATTGTAAATTACTATGTATTATAAATTATGAACTGTATATTACAAAAATTATAATGTGAAGTTGCTGACAAGTGTGAAAAATAAGAAACAGCGCTGTAAAAATGCATTAAAATATTAAAAAAAGCTTTGCTGATTTGACAAAACTTTTGTAAAATACGGTAAAAACAAAAAGCCTGTTAAAGATCCGAAATTTTACAACTCGTAAAAACTGAAAAAAATTAGATTTCCAAATAATAAGAAAAGAAAAATTTAAAAAAACATTTTTACAGTTATTAATAGTTGCAAAATTCATTTATTAACAAAACAATTACTAACAAACTAATCAAAAATTACCAGTTTTTTACATTTTTTAAACAGTGTTAAAAACAAAGAGCAAAAATAATTTCTTTTTAACATGCAAATTAGGTAACATTAATTAAAGAATTAAATAATAACTAAAATTAACGTGTAAAAGTGTTTTCAGCATTTTACTTGCAACTTACCAACATTTCAGCAGTTGCTGTTGTGACCCTGTTAAATTTGCTACATCATTTGGCTGGGCTTCATTTAAAGGGGGGGGGGGGGGAAATATAGAGGGGAAAATATCACGGGGGCAAAATATTATATACGACGCCGGCCGTCGACTATACCGCCCTGTCTAGCCTGCTCTGTGCAGACGTCCTTACAGTGCAGACAAAAGGAAACAACAGGTTAAGTATGTCTGCAAAGGAAAGAATAAAACCATGAAAATAAAATAAATTAAAGCACATAAGGTATTCACCTGCCAGGGAGATCAGGAATGCAGAAAGCTTGTAAGAACGATGAAAAATGACAGAATAGAAAATAAACTGCTAAAAATAAAGAAACAGTGCACATTAGAAGGAAATAAGCAACATAGAAAAAATAACGAGCTCACACAATTTGAGATATAAAATGAAAAATTGACATTATCCAACATAAAACCGTGTAATTTTTTATAAAATGACGAAAAGATGGAATAACGAGCTATCACATTTTTGAAGTAAAAAATAAAAATAAAAAATACATTTTAGAGTAAAACTGTATAATATCTATACATTTATAGTTAATTTAATTTTAAGTGAAAAACAAAAACGAAGAATTGACTTTATCTAACATAAAACTGCAGAATTTTTTAAAAAATGACGAAAAGATGGAATAACGAGCTAACTTATTTTTGAAATAAAATAAAAATAAAAACTCTACGTTTTAGAGTAAAATGTATAGTAAAATCTATACATTTATTGTGAAAACAATATATAAAAATTTTAAAAACAAAAAGTGTGTATATATATTGCGAGTTTCGCAAAGTAATGGGATTTTCGTGAAATGAAAGCTTTACAACTGGTCAAAGTCTTTCGGCCCTAATCCCTCAGGCCCTGACCAATTGCAAGTATAAACCTGAAGGATTGACCTATATAGAATATAGGTCAGAGCGGGATTAGGACCAGAAGTACTTATCATCAGAGAGATCCAGTACCATGATTTTTATTAAAAATTTTATATAAAAAATTTTTACGTACTGGTTAGGCCAGCCATCCCGTAGGATGACCTGAGTACAACGAGCCTAATCCTACCCGTTTCAGATTTATTTAAACTTAGGATATAAAAGGATAAATACCGAAAGTAAAATTTTAAGACATAATCCAGTATCACGATTGAAAATTCAAAAACGGACCGTGAAAAGTGAAGAGAAAAAGTAGTCGGGCGGTAAGGCCCATTAAGTTACAGGGGGCAAAAGCCCAAGTTACAGCGGGCATAAGCCCAAGTTACAACGGGCAATGCCCAAGACATAGTGATAAGTGCAAATGAAGCAGTGAAATTCAACTAATTAAAAACAATGAAGTATCATTAATATTGTTCCATTGATTTTCATAAATAAACACGGAAACTCATACAAGACTATTTCTCCAGATTCAAATTTATTAAAACTGTAGTAGCAAAAAGTTACATAAAAGATCAGTAGACAAAAACAATAATCAAAAACGCTTTTTGCCTTTCAAAGTTAACCCTGTTCAGCAGTTTCAGCCGAGTTTTGGGGAGCAGTGGGTGGACGAGAATCAGATTGTCTTTCGATGATCGGTGAGCTGGTCGGAGTACTAAAGTTCTGAGCAGTCGAAGGTTGATCTAAGCACCATGTTTTCATCCGTTTGACGAACGGCCTCGAACTTAGTTTGGATAATTCCAGTGGCAGCGTATCGACCGTGTAAATGCCGGAATCGATAGAGAGAACAGGACGGCCATATGTTCCAGACTATAAATTCAAAATAGAAATAAAAAGAATAAAATAGGATAAATTCTTGGTTGGATAAACTTCAACCAATACAATAATTATTAAACAAAGCAGACTAATAAAAAGAGAGAACCAAGGAAGTGCACATTAGATATTCTAAAGAATTTGTAAAGAAAGGAAACCGATAAGACTGAAATTAGATATATAGTTAATCTACGTACTAGGTACTGTTAGAGTATACGGTCATCTTAATCTGGCCTTCTTTATCTTTCAACAGATTGTTTGATCTTCCTCTGAGGAGGATGAATTCTAAATATTTACGCTCAGCTTCCAGACCAGGGGCAGAGTGTTTACGTAGCTGAATTGCTTTTTTACCGGAAGCTTTGCGTGACTGGTTAAAGGACTTAAGTAGACTGGCATTGGAAATTCTTGGAAATAGTCTCTCGAGAGTAGCACGCAGCAATTAGACGTTGGCGGGAAGGCTGATCAAACCAACGTACCGTTTCAAAGTCAGAGATTTTGATTTTATCATCTTCATTTGGAAAAAGATTCTGGTTCAGAAAATCCACCAAGGATTGCCGTAGATCAGAACGATTTTTAGACGTTGACAGGTCGAAGTTCTCGATAACCAAATTGCGTGAACGACTGTGGCTGGCCTCCATCGCCACCTCCACCTCTAGGTTAGCGATGCTGACCGTATTTTTCGAAATAGCAGACTCAATCTGCTGGATGCGAGTATGCAGAGACAAGGCATTGTCATCACTGTCGTCGTCGACCGACTCATGAGGTCGTTTATTATTGGCACCATTGGAAGCAACACCGGACGAGGATGAAGATGAACCAGACGTTATACTAAAACAGTAAAAGAGCAACGTAGTATGTGATATGCTAATCATGAAATAGCATGTAGTAGTTGTGTTTTATTGGTATTATTAGTGATAATACTATTGTTAATGGAAGAATTTTTTAATTGCATTACGTAGGAGTTTTTTAATCGATTTATGGGAGTAACCTCTATGTTTTAGGATAGTTTTTATTTTATATACGTTTTCAATAAAATCATCAAAATTATCACATATACTATAACTGCGTGAAATTTGACAATTGACTGTATTTTCTATTATTCTAGGAGATATATTAGACCCCATTGCGGGGAATCTGTTAATAAGGAACGGAAAATCATCACGTTTATCGTACAATTTAGTAACAAATATATTATTAACTATATTTACTTTAAGATCTAATACTTCTGCTGCCAGATGAGATATATTGACCTTATTTAGCTCTAATTCAGGGGCATATATATCGTGCTTAATGTTATCTAAGTGATTATTACTGTCGACTAAAGTTAAATCATCTATATACCTGAATGAATTTTTAAGTAGTTTAGTACCTTCTTTATTTTTATTGGTTACCACATAGTTATGTTCCATTTGATGAAGAACTAAATTGGCAATATTTGGAGCGGCGTTACTGCCCATAGGTATACCTATAATTTGCTTAAATACATAATTTCTTAAATACATAATAATTTAAAATAAAGATTATCTAGCAGAAATTGTATATGATCCATTAGTTTAGGATAGGTTAACGTATTATTCATAGGTCCATTTCCCCAACGCATACCTGTATAGGTTAAATGCATAGGATTACGCATAGTGGTATATATTAATTTGTCTTGACAGGATATTATAGTATCATGCTTTAAATTAGTATATAATGTAGTAAAGTCGTAAGTACTGATAGATTTGACATTATCTTTACGATTAGACCTTTTTAAAGAGTCTAAAATTGGCTTGTTATTATCTATAACCCAGTAAGGATTACATGGAAGTGCATGTTTAAGTAGTTTGCCATATCGTTGCCTGCTTATTTTAATAAGAGACAAAGCTTTATCAATATATACAGATAATGGTTTAGTAACTGCATTCCTACTAGCAATGATAGTTCGAAATTTAATAGGTGACTTATGAAATTTAGGTATTCAGTAAATATGTGGTAGTTGACTTATGCTGTTATCGTATATGTTATTAGTTCTACAATAAGATTTAATGTTATTTATTATAGAATCAGTAGAATGCGACACTTTATTATAAGTGTTATTGTTGTGTATCGCTAGCAGTCCTAACTCATTAAGTATTAAAAATATATAGTAATTCTTACAAATAATAGCTATATTTTGATTAGCTTTATCTACAGGACAGAATACGTATTTATCTTGAAAAGGCTTTATTTTTAATTTAAAATCATAGATTATGTTATTATCATTTATATTATACTCTGGTATTGAGTATAGTTTCTCTTTAGCAGAATTTAAAATATTATCTGACCATTTAATAAGTTTATCTATGTTCCATCTATATTTAGCTTCTAACATTTTAATATATTTTCCTAAAGAGCAGGATATGTTTATAAAAATATTATCCTTAGTGACCTTTTTATAAAATCTGTATTTAGGTCCGAACTTAAGAGTATTAACAACTTGTGGGTCATTAATAACATTTAGATTGCCCGTAACTATATGACCATGATGAACATCCTTATAAATACTGTTATGGCAATCACATACCAGCTTGTTATCAATATATTGTTTAACATATTCATCAACATTAATAGCATTTATTGTTTGCCGATAATTATATATTAGACTACTAATTGGCTTATCGTATTGATAATATATCTTAGGTTGAGGTGCATTTACCTTAATATTTTTATATGGCCAATTATCCATGTTTTCCTTAAAGATCTTATTGAAGTTAATTTTATCTGTCATTCTATCATACTTTAGTACCATACATTCCTTTTTAGGTTTTTTTACGTATTACATTGTTTTTGATTAGATTTAGTTTTCCTTCACACATATCTTCTATTAATTCATACTTAGGATGATTAGTATTATACTCATTTATTTGTATTATAGACTTTACCTGTGCTTTATTTGCCTTGTTTATAAAATCATAAATATATTTATTTGTAATATCATCCTGATATAACCTATCTACATCTCCATGATTAATATGGTTAGTATTCTTATCGCGACGATTAGTTTTAACACGTGTGTTAGTATTGTTATCTGCCTTAACTATTAGATTTTCGTAAGTACTAAGTTTTACATTCTCACCTTTTAACATGTCATTAAGACCATAAGGAAATTTTGTTTTAAGTTTACGTATCCAGTATGCTTCACTGTATTCTTCTATTTAAGCTTGCACACTTTTTATCCAATCCATCCTTAAGTTTTTCAATAATTTTTTATTTTAAAAGATTTGCAGTTACCAATATTAAAGTGAGCAGCTAATCTTTTACAAGACTTAAATGGATTTTTAATGTTATAAATATGTTCCGAAGCACGTCGTTTTAACATCCTACCAGTTTCACCCACATATTGTAATCCACACTGATCGCATGTAATAAGATAAACAACATTATCAGACTGACAATTTACGTAATCGACATTATCATTTTTTACTATTTCGTACACGTTATTGCTATAATACCCTTTGAAGTTATTACCGGGTTGAAAAATTGTACAAATAGTACACCGTTGTTTATTACAACGACGACCGACTAGTGAGGGATTATCTGTACTGAAGCAGTTACTAGGTGTGCTTATGTTACCAGTAGCGGTCCTCCTAGACGCCCGATTGTTAGAGCGTTCCGAGGTCGTATCCGTAAAAGCATTGGTCGGGCTTATATTCTCCTCCCCCGCTACAGAGCCCGTGGAGGCATTATTGTTATGTGGACTAGTCATAATTAAATAAATAACAGCAACAGGATCAAGCGTTCAGGTCCAAGTCTAGTCTAAAATCGTGGGTTTGGGCACCGGGAGGACCCTTGTTAAAATGTGCACTATATGTGCTGTGACATAATGCTTATAAACTTTTTATAATATACACTGTACAGGTACCCTTAAATTAGCACAATTTACGAGACATAGCAGTATATGAATGATAATAATGTACGTATGAGCGTGTAAACCCATGCAGTCGCTGTGTTGTGTATAGCTTGAGAACTTCGAACATGGTTCACGATTGTGTGCTTTGGGCTGTCAGTTCATGATGGTTGAAAAAACACCATGCTGTCCTTTTGGTGTGTGTTGGGACTGTTTGACGGCAAACATTTTGAGTTGTGCTTTCCAATTAAAACAATTCCTGCATTATGGATTGGTCGAAAACTAAAACAGGATATCATCACTGGAGCAATATTAGAGAATAGGCCCGCGTTTACCTCATTTTCTTGATGTGGAGCAATATAGTAATCTCAGTGTAGAAACAAAACTTGTTTCTTAAAAAACTATTTAATTTTTGAAAGCATAGGTATTTATATATTTAGTAGCTTCTTTAAACTTTGAATTATCTTAAACTTTAACCTGTGCTTTTAAGGTCGTGCTCCCCTTACGTGCAGATATAGTTGCAGAAAGTGCAATTATTGCCCGATTTCATTCAAATTTTTAGAAAATACATCGGGAAGGATAATAAACGTCCTGCAAAAACGCCAGCTTCATAACATACATGTACAGTGAGAAACAGAAATTTGAAGTTCCAGAACTATGTATAGAAAATTATTCCCAGCGACTATAATCATTTTAAAGCTTATTATTTGCTCTACAACTTTGCTTTTAGACATAAGTCTCTAGCTCTTATCGTTTTTGAGCAGTGAATTTTTGATCAATTTTTGCTCGAAAATTGGTTATTTTTGACACGATCTTGCTGAAAACAGGTTTTGTCGAATTGGAGCCAGTGTACACTACAAGCGTAGACAAGTTTATACTCAAATGAAAGAGCTTCGAAAGAGGCACAAATTAGGTTACTAAGAGCCCTGTACACTGAATGAGTCTAAAGTTCTGGTCGAATATATAACTGATTTCGTCAAATTGCGGCCAAAATTTTTTGACCGAAGATTGCTGTACAACCAATGGGTGGATCTAAAAGATATTTTGCACACAATATGTTTGGACAATTTACCCGGGGCGGTTTTTTGTTTTTCTTTTTATCAGCCTCCAATCAAGAGCAATGATTTTTCAAAGTTGGATAAAATGCCAAATTTTCAGAAAATGCTCAATTTCTGCATACTGAAACATTATTTTGTCAAAATCAAAAACCCGTCCCTGGCAAATTATCTCATAAACACATTGGATACGACCATTTTCTTGTTGCTTAAAATTTTTTCAGAAAAAATTTTGGTCAAAGATTGTGGCCGTGTTTGGTAAGTTTGCGAAAAATCCAAACTAGGTAGACACGTTTCAATAAGACCAAACGACGCAGAAGATGTAGAGCTTCATTTTGATATGTCGCTCAATTCATAGCTCTCAATATTGAGTAAGTTATAGCTTTCCAAAGTGGACTGAATGTAAGGGAAGTGCGACCTTAAGAGTTGTACCCGGGCCTTGAATCGGACCTCCGAACACGGGTCTGACACCGCGCCGCGTGACGTAAACACCAAGGGCTCGGACAGGAAGATTTCTTAAGGTGCTGGTTTCCTTTCGGGTATTTTTTACTCATACGATTTTTTTTGTCGAGGTGCTCAGCATTTGTCAGGCACTCACTGAGGCCTATGGAATGCTGCCCTCCGCGGTCCGTTCAAAAAAATGGACAAGAGACGTAGAGGCGAAGATCAAGGATAGAAAACTTGACCCCCAAGCAGTTCTGACGTACGGTTATTTCAGTCGCCCCCAGGGCAACCTCTGTTGTGCCTGCCAACAGAGGTCGCCCCCCGCAGATCAACAGCGACTAGGATGGCGGAAGTCTATTATACCCCTCGGATGGGCAAAAGGGGAAAAAAAGATAGGCTGCAGAAAGGAGTCGGAGGGTAGGCCGAGTACTCAGACAGGAAAGTTGAAAAATCAGATAAGGATTATCTAAAAGCAATCGTGTAATTATTAACTATAGTACGACCAAAAAATGTGTGTACAAACTTCGACCGTTTATAGCAGATTAACCTTTGGAGTAAACCCCAACAATGTATATATTTTTAGAATCCTCAGGAACTCGAGATTTCGAAAATCCGGAAAATTCCGGAATTCCGGGTTTCATTCACGGAAAATCTAAAATTTTTAGTTTTTCGCCAAATTTTTATCGCAATCAAAATTTTGTTTTCACGATCGAATAGAGCTGGTCCCGCTGCATATTTTTGCTCTTACAAGTTTTTCACGAAAATGCACCCAGTTTCCGGAATTCCGGGTTTTCAAAATACCCGGATTTTAAAAATTTTCTCCAATACCCACAAGATGGGTATCATTCGAAAGCTCTTATCGAGCTGAACAACTTTTGTAATAGAATGAACTCTTGAAAATGCACACATTTCCCGGAATTCGGGAAAACCGGATTTTCCGGATTTTAAAGATTTTCTCCAATACCCCACAATATGGGTATCATTCGAAAGCTCTTGATGAGCTGAACACATCTTGTAAAAGAACCAACTCGCAGAAATGAGCCCAGTTCTCGGAATTCGCTAAAACCTTCCAAGCTAGAGTGAAATCCGGAATTCGTGAATTCGGTGAATTTGGTGCATTTTCAGACATTGGTTCTATTACAAGCGTTGTCAGCTCATCCGGAGCTTTCAAATGATACCCATATTGTGGGCTATTGGAGAAAATTTTTTAAAACCGGAAATTCCTGTTTTTGCGAATTTCGGGAATTGAGTGCATTTTCAAGAGTTCATTCTATTACAAAAGTTGTTCAGCTCGATAAGAGCTTTCGAATGATACCCATCTTGTGGGTATTGGAGAAAATTTTTAAAATCCGGAAATTTTGAAAACCCGGAATTCCGGAAACTGGGTGCATTTTCGTGAAAAACTTGTAAGAGCAAAAATATGCAGCGGGACCAGCTCTATTCGATCGTGAAAACAAAATTTTGGTTGCGATCAAAATTTGGCGAAAAACCAAAAATTTTAGATTCCGTGAATGAAACCCAAAATTTTCCGGATTTTCGAAATCTCGAGTTCTTGAGGATTCTAAAAATATATACATTGTTGGGGTTTACTCCAAAAGTTAATCTGCTATAAACGGTCGAAGTTTGTACACACATTTTTTGGTCGTACTATAGAATTTATCTCTGATTGATATGCAGAAACAAACACAGAGGTACCTTTTTCACCCTCCATGTCTGCTACTACACTCATCAGAGCGTTCCTATAAAACTAGGTTTTTTAAGGTTTTTGTAAATTCTTATTTGTAAGTAAATATAAGTTTATGTAAGGTAAGTAAATGGAAGTAATGTAAATCTTTGTAAATTCTTATTTGTAATGTTTTTGTTTCAATAGAAAGTTCCTAAGGCTTTGCTAACGCGCAAATTCCTGAAGTCTGTTAAAGCACAACGTTCCTTTAACTTAGCTGTTTCCAGACAAACTCCATGCATGCGACCAGTACAAAGATGCACAGTTCCTCCTGTTAATCCATTATCCCGCAACCTCTTTGTACATGCATTAGCTATAATCTTCTATTCAACCCTTTCTGAGAGAGGAAGGTTACCATCGCATCGCATGTATGGCTGTCCAATGTCCACACCAGTGATGCAGAAAACTGCCAGGGCGTATGCCTAAGCCAAACTAGAAAACCAAATATACTACGGGTAGCTCTGCCTTAATAAACCGGACAC
Organism: Trissonchulus latispiculum; assembly: GCA_030248195.1. Taxonomy (NCBI): domain Eukaryota; kingdom Metazoa; phylum Nematoda; class Enoplea; order Enoplida; family Ironidae; genus Trissonchulus; species Trissonchulus latispiculum. Next base: position 24,103 of record JASAND010029726.1, on the reverse strand, counting down.
TTTATGCTTGGTATACATTTAATTTGACAATTTCATACCTGTAATTTAAAATTTGCTTTTTTGATTCTATAGATTATGTATATGTTAATGCAATTCTAATTCCAAGTTACGTTTTTGCCACATCTTTCTCTAACTTCAAACTAAAAGGGCCTGTATTTGTATTACTCACGAATCTACTTAAAATAAATGTCAAATATACACTTAAATCGAAACTTAACCAAATTAGCAGCCACTCTCCAGACTCATACGATTTTAATCCTTTACGTAAATAGCTAAAACTTGCTAACTACCTATTTCCGTGCTTTTTAACAGTCTGAGACCAGTCCCGAATTTTTAGGCCAAAAGATAAGAAAGTTTTGGTTTTTGGCCATAGGCTTCCATCCAGTAGGTAGACCGGACACGGGATTGGTTGTTATGGCTGGAAAGAGGACACAAAAATGAACATTTTTGCTTTACTACCTTTGAGCTATCTCCAGTGGTTAAGCAAAAAACCATTTTGATGGTCAAAAAATGGCCATTTTCGAGGAAATCAGTTTTTTCAAAATTTTGTTCCAAACCTTGCGAACAATTTTGTTCCATTTATACTCAATCGATACAGCGTCCACATGCACATTTTATGAATCCATATTAGCCGGACTTTATTGCTTTCAGCTAAAAATTTGGCCGGAAAACCATTTTGGCAAAACTGCGGTTATTTTGTTGTGATCATCGATTTATCAAAAACTACTTGACAGATTCCGGAGATTTTTGGCAAAATGGAAATTCGTACTGTTGCGGAGGGACTTTTTTCTTGGTTTTGGCTAAAACGTACAGTTTCGAGAAAATTTGAAGTTTAAAAATGTAGTGCTTCCGTTCATTTTGCGAATTTTCTCAACCGTTGAGTGATACTGAGCAAAACCCAAAAAAAAAGCCTCGTCCAATATCTCCTCTCTATGATAGCGGAAACAATTTTGTCTGGTTCCACAGTTTTGAAGTTAAAAAATTTTTGGTCTATATTTAGCCGTCATGTCAGAACATTTCTGCTATTTTTTTACTAATTTTGCTAATTTCGTAAGTCTATGTGAATGTCCTAATTATAAGCTTTAAAACGATGTATGCTCTTTCCAACTCCCAAAATTGAAAGTTAGTGTTTTACAAAATTACCACAAAAGCACTGCTCAAGAGACGTGTGTCTCCTTGACACACCCACTTAATGATCCATTTGTAAATCTGATTGATCCAGACGCAGCATGAGATGGAGTGAATGATCCAGCAATTGTTTTCATTGATCTAGTGTTTGAGGCCGGCCGGCCTAAGCCGGCCGGCGGCCGGCCGCCGGCCGACGACTTTTGCTCGCCGGCCGGCCGGCGGTGAGGCCGGCCGGCTAACGGCCGACCGGCCGGTGAGGCCGGTCGGCTAACGGCCGACCGGCCGGTGAGGCCGGTCGGCTAACGGCCGACCGGCCGGTGAGGCCGGCCGGCTAACGGCCGACCGGCCGGCCGGCCGGCCGCCGGCTGGGATACAAATCTCCAATCAGAAATTTACAAAATAGAGAAACTAACCGTAAAATGAACTCCAAATCTAGTTATCTAGTTATCTAGCTAATTTTCTATGCTATCCTTTGCTATTTTTCTAAGATAACATTCGAAAATAAATATCTTACAAGTTATACTACTGCACTGCAAATTGCTTTAGGCCGGTAGCCGGCCGGCCGGCCGGCTACTCCGGCCGGCCTCCGGGCTCCCCGGCCGCGGGCCGGCCGGCCGTTGGGCTCGGCCTGGCCGGCCGGCGATCGGCCGGCCGGCAGCCGGCCGGCGGCCGGCCGGTGAAACCCCGGCCGGCCATAAACACTACATTGATCTGTTACACTATATTGAGTTACATCAAACAAAATTAACATAAAATAACAGAAATTAAAGGAATTGGTTGTGTCAGAATTTTGTAATCAAACCGATAAGATTTCGGTGAACGGACAGCAAGCACACTAATGAGGTTGAAGGCCAGCATTTTCTGTTAAATCCCTGGACAGTTTAAACTTTTTAAATTGAAATTAAATTTTTTCTAAGCACTTTCGTATTTTTTGGGTTTGTGGATCATTGAAAACAGAAAATTCTCTTTCAAATGATGTGACTCGCGCAGTTGGATCATTAAGTTGGTTCGCAAAATGGTATTTGCCGAACCACATATAAAAGCGGTATTTTATTTATGCAAAATTGACGGGTGGATCAATGAAAACAATTGCTGGATCATTCACTCCATCTCTTGCTGCGTCTGGATCAATCAGTTTTACAAATGGATCATTAAGTGGGGGTGTCAAGGACAAACTCGTGTCACACGTGCACAAAAGGATACCACCACCTTAAATGCGCTCTGACATTATGCTAAAATTTCATTGCGAACTGTCTGGTTTCTGTCTTAGAATTTCAAGTGTGCGAAAATAAGGATGCTGAGGGCCCATTCGGCTGGTCAAGTCGTTCAGGTCGGCCAGCCCGGTCCCATTGGCTTTCCAGGCCCGCGACGAACACTACGGACTCTTATATTTAATAAACTCTGACTTTAGGTCCATTAAACCTAATCATTCAAATATATTCTATTATTTACTGATAGCAGAATACATAATACTAATAATAAAACAAATAACGACAAAGATAAATTGAGCAAATCAGCTACGTGAATTGTCTATGGCTAAATAATATTTTGCAAATGATTCATAACCCATTGCAATTAGAATGATTCCAGTCACAGCTGAGAATGCAACCTACAAAACAGAAAATAGTTTACACCAACAAGAACAGTAAATATGCATACCAAAAGTGAAAGCAACACTTCTAGACATTTCGTTAACAGCATAAAAGCAAGTTTTGATCAAAAAACGTGGTTTGTTATGCTGAAGCCGTCAGACATTTCTTTCTGCTTACACATAAGTCATAAGAGAAGCCCCCCCCAGACCCCCCGCTTCTTCCTATTTTTTCACGGCTTCAGTGAGCAAATCGTAAGTACTGCAGTGGTAGAAAAAAGCTGGATTTGGTCCTCTACTCATCGAATTTTCTTCACTCAATCGTGCCTCGAAGGGCAGCGCAACACCCTGGGCCTACCCTTGGAGGAGAGGCGGGCGAACTTTCCGGTTAATTGGGAGCCATCCCCACCTTCCCCCACTCATCTCGAGGCGCCCAGAAATCACCCAATTTGGTTTTTCGTTTTTGGTCAAAAACTTCTTATGTTTTTCCAGTTGAACCGGAATTTTTCGATCTAAAATCGCCTTTTCTTCTCCTAAACTAAGGTTTTGAGTGCTTTTAAGCTTAGTTATAACAGCATATTATGTAGAAGACAGGCTAATTTTACTGTATTATAGGCGATTTTAGATCACTTTAGATCCCCTACCTTTTTTGACCTAACCGACCGGCCGTAACACGAGTGGAGAAAAGGCGGGCAGGCTCCGGCTTCCGCCCCTACTTTTCCTTTTCGCTTTTTCGCCTAAAGTAAACCCAGACACCTAAGGGAGCCACAAATTGTGTCCCAGTTTAATATGCAGACCTTCAAAATGTATTCAGTATCTTGTAATTCTGGTTGAACTCAAAGAACTGAACACCTTACAGCCTTGTAAATTTTCGAAAATGCTTGAACCACCGGCTGAGGCAAAAGAACTGCTAAACGAGATCAGAAAATCTAGTACAATATGCAGTAAAGAGGAGAGTGAACAAATGACAAATTATATGGAGTGCTAGGCTCCATATGAAAATTACTAACCATCTCCATCAACGTGTGACCTCAGTATCCAGAACAATACCTGATTGCGACATTTTGTTGTAGCTCAGACGCAGACTACGTTTTCATACCGTTGATAAACATGTCAAAATGTTGATATAAGTAACCAACAAAGCTTCGGTTCCTCCGGTAAAAAAATCTAAATCAACTGTATTAGTCGGAACTGGAACTGTGGCTTCAATTTCAAGTTCTACGGCAGCCACCCTTTATGGCCCGGAATGCTCCAATCTCCACAAGCTGAGTAATTAACGATTCCTTTCAGAATTCAGAGAAAATCTGTCAGATGTATATATCTCAGGACTGTTGTATTGCTGTTCTTGTTCTGCTTAACTAATATTTGTGATCTGTTTGATGTCGTACAATAAAATAAAAAAGAGGATATAAACTCAAATTGTATCCGAAAATCACTAATGGTACTACATTACCTGAGTATAGCGCTGGGCACTGAGTTAAGCGACTTAGACAGGTACTAACACTACAGCAGCAAATAGCTTTACTTCGCATCGACAATATCGCCCAGCACAGCAACAGCTTCGATTTCAACCAAGCAGTCCTGAAAAATATACGTTACGTATTATAACGTACGTATGGTGAGGGGAGGAGCATGAGCTACTGATAGAGTATGAGACTAGGCATAATGTCTTTATCAGAGAAAAAGTAATGCTCTGCACGCTATATATCACCCAAAGGTTGAAACGCCTCTGAATTCTGACAGAAATATGAGTAATTTTGTCTAAAATGTGTAATAATCTAAAGCCGCCTAGATTCTTCAAAATAAATGGAATTAACGATTTAACTAATAATTTCACGACAAAGAATTCTTCAGTTTTAAGGGGGGGGGGTCGCTTTTTGGCCGATTTTTCGACCATCTCCGATTTTGCTCATTTTCACATATTTTGTAGTCCCAATGGGTCCTCAAAACAAGACAGGTGCGTTTTGCGTAATATTGCTTCAAGCGTTCTGTAGAGCCCTTCAAAGGTGACCTCGACATGTGTTAAACATAGGAAAATGAAAAAGTTAGGTTAAAAAGTTTGTGGCAGAAAAATTTTTCGCTGTATGCAAGATACAGCGTTGCAACTTTGTTGTACATGTTAAGGACATACCAGAGAGTGCAAATAACCCTTCTGGAACAATTCTGTTGAGTGTAGGATTTTTGGCCATTTTTCAAAGTCAAAATTTCGGAAAATTGATGCTTGTTGTACCACGAAAAACAGGACCAGCAAAACATTTTCGCCTCTCCTGCACGATTGGCAAAAGCTATAGAAATCGCTTATAGATAGTTGCACTCTACGCATACACAGAATTCTTATGACAGTAGTTGCAAATTTCTACCATTTGTAGTGCTCTCAAAAAACTTGCCACAAGATCTGCTAATTTTGCCAAAAATCATCATTTTTCTCATCATCATCATCATCAATTTTCACGTTCTTTTAATAATTTCTCACTCGTTACCCACTCGAAAGTCACCAAAATTGGCACATAAGACTATCACTGCCTGCCAGACATTATGGTAAAGGCAAATGCTTTAGGGTAGAACTTTTCTGTCGTGTCGGCTCCTTTGATCTCTTATAGGTCATAAAAGTCAATTTTTGAAATTCCCAAAATATAGACAAATTGGGTATCATTCGATAGCTACTGACGAGCTGAACAACTTTTCTAATAGATCTATGTGTCAGAAATGTAGTATCTGAAAGATAGAGCAAGTTAAACTGTCAGGGCACAATTAGATGAAAAAGGCTCAGTTCACAATTGAAGAATGTACTGTGAACGACAGGGTGTATATCTCGGAGTTGTTTTAGCATTAAAATATTTGCCAACGTAAAAAATTAGTTTGCAATATTAGTTGACCCAAATTTCGCTGCCGTTCTGTGTCAACTTGACCTTGGAGGGCAAATCACATTAATTTTCAAGTTTTCCAACTTTATAGCTGTATATCTCTGCCACAGTTTGATTTCGAACTCTAATGTTTTGTCTTGTTTTTGAGAACAATGTACCTATATTGTGTATGAAAATGAGCGAAATCCGTGTCTATCGATTTTGACCCAAAGCGACCCCCCCCCCCTTAAGGGGGCCATGCTCAAACTCCCTCTGCAGCAAAATCATTCCCATAGAAGCAGCTTCGTACGAAACTACAATTCTGACCGCGATGCCAATTATTTATGTAGCAGGTTTTGAAAAAACGGATCTCTAACTATTTTCCCACGAAAGAGAACAGGAAAATATCAAAAAGTGAACAAAAAGATATTCAACAACATTATTCAACCTTATTCAGAGTGAATAAGGTTGGTAAGATTGGCCATTAGATTTCTGGGTGTCCACGTTTTAATATTTTCCTATTCTCATTGATATCTGTGTATCCCCTGTGGAACAGTGGACTGGTGTCTGTTGTGTAGGGATGGGCGCGGATAAAAGGACTGGAAAAAAGGTTTTTTCCGTTTTTTTCCATTTTTTCCGATGGGGTGGAATAAATGGAAAATATTCCTATCCTAACGTTATTTTGACGATTTTTACAATGAAATATCATGTTTTCTGAGCTTTTCCAGCAATTTCACACTATTTACAACCTTTTCCGTGGGTCATAGTAGGTGGGGGTATGTTAAATCTGACGAAATTGTTTTTGGGTTTTTTGACGCATCTGAAAAAAATGGAAAAATATTCGGGACATGTTCTGAAAGTTAAGTTATGGCCTCAGAACATTAAGAAACTATCAAAAATAGTGTTTAACGAGATAACAATACGATATTCATGAATTTGAGCTAATTTTGGGATTTAACATTTTTCCTTTGGAATGTGAAAATGATTGTATAACTCAGGTAGAGTTAATACTTCCATACCTAACAGTGGACTGTTCAACCAAAACTGCTAAAATATCTGGAATTGTTTACTTTACGAAGCGCGTTACCTGCGAAAACCACAAACTAGGTCTAGTATAACCGCCAAGGTATACAGAAGCCACCTGTCCTTTGCAAAAACATGAAATAACGCATTAGCACATTGTGTAATTTTGGAGTGACCGGAAAAAAAGGAAAAAATGGAAAAAAATGGAAAAAACCGGAAAAAAGGTTTTTTCCGGCAATCTTTTTTTTCCGGAAAAAACCAACCCTACTGTTTTGACTCTTCTTGTTCTGATATTTTCCCACTAACTCGTTATTAACATTTCAAAAATTCAAAAAGTTTAGTTTTTGGTGAAAAACTCATTAGAAATATCTGCTGTCTGTTCCATTTCTGTGTACTACACATAATGTAAGATTATGCACAGTTCCCAATTCGGGGAAGGGAAAACAGCGAATTGGGTCTTCAGGGTCGGAAATATATAAGAGACCTGGAAAAACATTTCCAGTGAATGATGCGTTTCCAATTACTGCTCAGACATGACTGTTCATGCATTCTTGGCGTTTGCCAAACACAAACTCAATGGTTCAAAAATTTAAGTGTTGCACCGGAGTGAAACTAGGAGAAGCAAGGATTGTAAACGCAAATGGTGGTATCTACCTCTTCTCTACATACTTACGTACGTGCGTTTGGTATCATTGAGAGTACATACCTTTGGGAGCCTGGAGACTTGATAAGCAGCTCTTGCGGGATAGTTTTCTTTGAAATCTAAAACCATAAAAAGCAAGTCATTATTCAATCTCAATGTGGACGACAACTGTTCAATGCTGTGTTTTTTGTTTGGGAAAAAACTGCGAAATTCCGCACTTTTTTCGGAGCTCTGCGTAAAGTTCCGCAAAAATTTTTGGCCATGAGTAGAAATTTTCAGTTTTCTCAGATGAAAATTGAACGTGTTTCAAATGCTTTTTGAAGAAAATTCTCAAAAAATTTTCGCGCCTTCGGCACGTATGTTTCTATATATATATATACGTAGACACCTTTCAATCTTAGCCGAGTTAGAATGCCTACTGACAGCCAAGGCCGCACCCAGGGGGGGGGTTCAAGGGGTCTAGACCCCCCCTTTTGGGAGGACAAAATGGAAAATGTTTGCAATTTCTATGGCAAAAAGAGCTATTATTTAAAAATTTTCACTTTTTCCTAGAAATAAAGGTCCAATGTACTGTTTTTGGGTAAAAATGCAAAAATTCTTCAGCTTCTGGGGGGCTCCGCCCGCCAGACCCCCCGTTGCGTTTTACCTTGGACCCCCCCTTTTCAAAATCCTGGGTGCGGGCCTGCTGACAGCTATGCAGTGAAATTCTTTTAGTGTTGAAAAATTTGCCAAACCATAATTTTCAACAATTTTAGTCTTTTAGCAGTTTGCTAATATTTTAGGATTACAAATACTGACTGCCGAAACTAAACTTTTGGCAATTTCCACTAAGGACATTCCTCGGTTTTACAAAATTTTCTCAGCTTCTGGGGGCTCGGCCCCAGACCACCGCGTGTCTCTTCACTATTAGGTTTACATATACTTGTAAAAACACACTTATACAGGCTTCAACTTTCGAAAAATAGTTATAACTCGGTTAATACTATGTGTTAAATGTTAAAAATGAGTTTAAATACACCCAAATTACTAAAATTCATTAGTTATCTTTAAAAAAGTAAAAAATAAGAATTTTCCGCAAAATTCCGCAAAACATTTTGTAGGACTGCGTTAAAGTTCACAAAAAAGTTTCGACGAAAAAACACATGTTCAATGTTATATGTTCAATGCCAAAACCTACCTAAGCGGGCACAGGACTATGTCTTACAACGTTAATGTAGGAGGGGCAAGTTATAAATGACAAGAGAACTAGGATAAAAGGACTACCTTCGCTGAACAACCCATATTCTAGGAAACTGACCAGACGGATGCTGGCGGCAGTACATTTTCAGTAACAGTTTACTATTTTATGAGCATTACTCAACGTCGGCAGCTGGGTAGTTGTGCTCGTAATACTTAATAATTACTTAAAACAATACTGGTATATTTTAGTAGCCCCCCCCCACTTTTCGGGAGCCCCCAGACATTTTTGGGGGGTCGCCCAAAAGTGACTTCTTCTTCTTCTTCTCTCCGGGCGCGACAACGGTCTTCCCATTATATGCGTTTCATTGCTTCTTCCCATCAGTCATACGTCGCCTGGAAGCTGTCACCACAATGGGAAGCTGGAGCAGACACCATCTTGGCCTTTCGGCTCCGGTAGTAAGACATGCATTAACTGCTCATGAGTGTAGCAGCAAAGCACAACGTCTTTCGACGGTCCAAGCCTCTAGCGTAGACGGGGTGGGATCAAAAGCAAACCCGTATGTGTGTCCATTTTGAGTACGTGACTAGTTTGCTCCCAACACTCCCTCGCAGGAGGCAGGCGGAACACATTGCAAGAAGCTGGTAGATCCCAAGGGGGGTGCCTTCCACCGGGAACTCCGCGCCCTACTCTGGACGATAAGTGGATTAAGGGTTGTTTAGCGTGCACCACCCCAGCAAGGAAGCATACTGGCACGGGCCCACCAATTTAACGCCTCATCCGACCGGTGGAGCACTGACCTAACTTTCTTGCTCAAGGAAACAATGCAAAGTCATTATGGCTAAGGCGGGAATCGAACCTCGGACCTTTGGACCCGATGTCCGGTGCCTTAATCATTCGGCTACACGGCCACTTGAAGTGCCATCAAAAGTGTCGAAAAATTAAGTGTTTGAAGTCAAATTATCAAAAATAAAAATTTTTTAGCTAATTTATAGACTTATAAGTTCATTTTAAGCATAAAAACAACAAGCTTATGCGGTTTCACCCTTAAAATGGTAATTTTTCGCTAAACATTTATGCATATTTATACATTGGGCTCGCCCCCACCTGCTTAATATTTTAAAATTAGCGTGCTTGCTTTAAAAAACTTTTAGTGAGATTCTTAGCCCCCTTAAAGGCCGTGCTGTTCTTCTGCAGCACTCTACTGCAGCGCAGCTAAATGCAAATTATACTACCTATGAAGGAAACCTATACGGCACGATTTCTGATGCGCTTCTGCAGCTATATGCAAAATTTGAAGCTTGGTAAAGCACGGACCCGGACAAGGTAGGTAAAACCCGGACAAGGCTTGGCTATAAATTGGACTCATAAACAAAACCCAGGACTGGGACTAATCAGTTTTAGCCACTAACGCTAACAAAAACTTTTGCTTTAATTGTTCCCAAGCTTGGAAAATCCTGAAAGAATTTGGAAACCCATCAGCAAATTTGGGATCATTTGCGCCAACCCTGTATTTTTGATCAATAACTTGAAATTTTGCATGGCTGCATACCGGAGGCTGATGAACTAAAAAAATGAAAAATTTTAAATTGTAGTTTGGTAAGGTGGGACACCAACGGGAACCATGAACTGTTTGCTTCAAACTTGTATAATTTATTGGGGCGCTGAGCACGAATATGAAATCCGCTTTTCGATTCAGCTTTTCAGTATTTGCTACTTTAAGCTTAGAACTTAAGGGGGGAGGTCCATTTTTGGGACATTTTTTCTACTTTCTCCGATCTCGCTAATTTTTACTTATTTTATTATTGTCCAACGGTATATTTTAACGAGTTTTTAAAACTAATGTCGTAAGTCTTACGGTTGTCGAGTAATTTCACCTCAAGGTTGAGGATTCATGTGTTAAACATAGGCAGTGAAAAAAGTTATCACTTCTTCGCGTGCGCCAAAAAATTTCCAGACAAACATTGATGAATCTGGACAAATTTTGCATTAAAATTAACGTTAAAATGTTTAACTGCGTTATCTTGGAATTGGAATTTTAATTTAGCCCTTTAAAGTTTTTTAATTAATTGTTGAAGGATTAAAATTTTACACGATTTTAACACATGAATCCTCAACTTTGAGGTGAAATTACTCGACAACAGTACGACTTTAATTTCAAGAACTCGTTAAAATATATATACCGTTTGGACAATAAAATATGTAAAAATCAGCGAGATGGGAGAAAGCAGAAAAACGGTCCAAAAATGGACCCCCCCCTTAATTGCGTTGCGTTATTTTAAAACTTTGTGTTGAAGATATTTTCAAATGACCATACGACCTGATTTTTGTACAAAAAACCGAATATATTTTGATGCAGTTGTACCAAGAGTACATAATAACTAAGAGTGTGACTAGAGTCCCACTCTTAGTTATTAGGCTGCAGACATCATCTGCCCAACAACGGCCTACCCCCCACCACTGAGTACCTGGTGACCCCCCCCCACAACTGAGTACCAGGTACACAAGTGTGTAGCAGCACTCGCTTGTATGTTTACATGTTGAAGCTCAAAAGTGGCCAGCTGCTGATAGAATATTTTTGGCTTCAACATGTAAACATACAAGCGAGTGCTGCTACACAATTGTGTACCTGGTACTCAGTTGTGGGGGGTCACCAGGTACTCAGTTGTGGGGGGGGTAGGGCGTTATTGTGCAGATGATGTCTGCAGCCTAATAACTAAGAGTGGGACGCTTGTCACACTCTTAGTTATTATGTACTCTTGGTTGTACTAAAAACAATCCGCTCTTTCATTTGGAATGGTTAGAAATGCTCTTGGCAACTTTCCGAAAAATTTTCCAGATGCGATTTTTCCCGCAGTTGGTTTTTCCATTCCAGTTTGAGACATTTTTCTCGCTAAAGGTGCACACTAGAGATGTTCTCTAGCTCATAAGAAAGCTTAGGGGGGTCCATTTTTGGCCGATTTTTCGATCGACCATCTCCGATTTTGCTCATTTTCACATTTTGTTGTCCGATTGGTATATTTTAACGAGTTTTTGAAATGAAGGTCGGATCTCTTACGGTTAGCGAGTAATTTCATCTCAAAGTCGATGTCGGTAAGTGTTAAACATAGGAAACGGAAAAAGTGGTGATTTTTTCCGTGCGCCAGAGAAATCTCGCCAACGACAAAACGTAGCACTTCAACGTCCATCTTATATCATAAATACGTGCTCGAAGGGGATTTATAGGAAGCAGAATAATTTAGGCCTTCAAAAATTTTCAAATAAATTTTTTAAGTTTGCGAACAGCCAAATTTGACTGTTTTGCAATGTTAAAATTAGGGGTCAGCAAGTTTGATGACATATTCTGAAAGCTGTAAGGCCTAATTAAAAATTCTACTTCTTACAAATCACAGCTTATGACAAGACAATTCGAACGATACCAATTGATCTTGGTTAGCTCTGTCCAATTTCGAGAATTCTCTGGCGCAGAAATCTCAATTTTCAGCAAAATTTCGGAAATTCTCGTTTTTTGGCAAATAACATAGAGCTATGGCAACACAGACCTATAAAATGTTAGACTATCTATTTGCGCAGCATTTTTGATGACTTTAGGTCAGGTTTGGGCACAAATGGTGCAGGTTAGTGCACCCAGTTGGTCGCTAGGGTCAAATATGGGTGTCTGACAACCATAATCTCAAAAAAAGCGATTTTTCCAATTTTAAGAAATATGTTACATTTTATATCAATCGAAAGCTCTCATTGTCGGGAACATTTTTCTTCTTGGACCATTGCCCGCAAATGCGCCAAATTCAAGTTATCGGCCGTCAAATGATTTTCGTGGTCAGGGCTTTCCAGCGCCGGTGCTACTCCCTAAAATCACTAAATAAAGTCATAAAGAAAAGTTTTCCCATTAAAAGCTTACCCTAACTTCTTTGTTTGCATCAGATAACAAACATACAATCGAATGAAGCTCCATTCTCAAGGAAGTTCAGGTGCAAAGTGCTTTTATTTGCTGCGGCACCGCCGTTTTCACCTGTTTTCAAATTGCATGCAATTAATAGCCGGTTACTCGAATTAACTTACTGAAGTTAAGTTACGTTACTTACGTTACTTAAGTTACGTTACTTAAGTACTGAACGAAACTACTCGAAATTGAAACTTGATATGCAGGACATATGTGACAAAATTTTGTGTGAAAATGAGCAAAATCGGTGAGCATAAAGTTTTTCATGGTGGACCCCCCCTCAAGACGAGGCCTAGCTAGGATTGTGCTCGTTCCATGAATCGGGTTTCGGGCTCGGTTCGGACTCGGGCCGGCCCGAGAAATAATGCTTGCGGCCCAACCCGACCCGGGCGGCTAGGGCCGTCGAGCTGCTCGAGCCACTCTATCAGATCACAGTGTCGATTTGTTGATTTTGGAGCACCGGCATTTTTGACACTTTAGGGCGCATTAAAGCAAGCAGGTTAGAACTTCGATATAGCCATGCCATTATGTGACTCGCTAGTCAACGGTCCGAATTTGACTTTAAAAATACGGCGCATTTAATTCCTGCTTACTGTTATTACTTGTTACACAAACGTAAACTACACATTTCTGGGTCTGGGTAAAATCCGACCCCGGCCCAAGTAAAATTCGGGGGTCTTTTCCAGATTACCCCCCCACCACTCAAAGTTCTTAAAACTCGACCAAATGAGCTGAAATTTGGTGTGGGTATGTTTTCGACCACGTTGAGTTCAAATATCGCAAAATTTTTCGATTTCGCGAAATTCGATTTTTTCGATTTTTTTCGATTTCTAAGGGGGGGGGGGACCAAGGGTAACCGAAAAATTTTTTGTCTTCGATTTTGCTGAAAAGTTGTATATAGGTGTTTTCTGGGTCGCAGAACACGAATCTGAAGTCCGTTTTTCGATTCAGATTTTCGTTAGCTCAGCATAAGCTTACAATTTAAGCTTACAACTTTAGTTTATATATATCAAGCTAACGAAAAGCTGAATAAAAAAACGGACTTCAGATTCCTGTTCTGCGGACCAGAAAACCCCTATATACAACTTTTCAGCAAAATCGAGGACCTAAACTTTTTCGGTTACCCTTGGAAATACCTAACTTTTTCGGTTACCCTTACCCCCCCTTAGAAATCGAAAAAATCGAATTTCGCGAAATCGAAAAATTTTGCGATATTTGAACTCAGCGTGGTCGAAAACATACCCACACCAAATTTCAGCTCACTTGGTCGAGTTTTAAGAACTTTGAGTGGTGGGGGGTAATCTGGAAAAGACCCAAATCCGGCACCATTATGCGCTAGAGTTCGTATATATTTTGTAATTTCTGTACGAAAGGTTTTAGATGGCACCAATAAATGCAAGCAAAGAGATTAAGTTCAATAGTAAATTTTTCTTTAGACAGCCTTCATGAGCTTTACATATTATGACTTTTGTATACATTTGTGTGACCAAAGCGTGTGTAATACGAATGTATAAGACAATGAATTGTTGAGTTGATATCAACATAATTGCCGACTTTGTATAAAGCGTTAAGATTAAATAAATTTGTAACGATTAGGAGTTACACTCTAGTTACACTATTAGGAGTTATTTTCCCGTGGCTGGCGGCTCTCAGCTATCGGGAGTGATGGCTTCGGTGATGCCATTGCTGCTTTTGTGTCTGGCAATAAAATTGTTCAGCTGGAAATATTAACGGCAAGCATTACTGCTTGTCATTCAGTTTATCTATATATATTTGTTAAAAGCGCCGACATGAAAGGGGCAGCGGATTGTATCCGCCACTAACCATTAAGCCAAGCCGTCCCGAGATAGAATCACTCCCAGATAGGATCATGATAAATGTTGTATCATGTCTTCGTAATGGTAAGTACGATTCCGAAGGGAGGGTGGGAGAAATCCTGGTACGTAGTGGAATATCATGACAATGGCTCGTCTCTGTCGCTTCAACGGACTAACTACGCTGCGGAACCTCTCATAGTCGGGAATAGGTAAGCCTGCGCGCTATCCGGTGTATCTGCCGCAGACTGAGTAATGAACTAAACGGAAGCCGGCCACTAATGTCAGTACCACCAAGAGAGTGTCTTCCTTAAAGATTTGGGTTTGCTTTAGGCGAAAAGTTTGAATACGGGGAGTGGAGGAACCAGAAGAGACAAAATATCAAATAGATAAATATCACATGTGTCACAAAAAATTTTAAATGACAGTTTTCATCAAAAATCTGGCTACGTTTTCGGGGGGGAGTCGGCTTCTCTGGAGATTTTTTTAAAAAATAGTGCAATTTTTAAGCTTACATACATTAAAGATCCCCTAAAAGGGGTCCTCACTCCACTTGTTTACAGAATTGAAGGATGGTCGGCACCTACTCCTTTTTGAAATAAACTGGGAAAAGTGGCTCTATATTTCCGGGCACTTATAGGTGAGTAAGGAGCTAGGGCTGAATACGAAAATGTGGGGTGTCCGACATGACCCACATGGAGAGGGGCAGACTCCTCACTAAAGCAAACCCATGAATTTCGTGTACAATTATAAAAGACATCTCGGGGGGCAAGGCCGCACCCAGGGGGGGTGTTCAAGGGGTCTAGACCCCCCCTTTTGGGGTGACTAAATGGAAAATTTTTGCTATTTTTATGGCAAAAACAGCTATTTTTAAAAAATTTTCGCGCCTTCGGCGCGATCATTTCCAAATTAACGTCCAATGTACTGTTTTTGGGCAAAAATGCAAAAAATTTTCAAGTTCTGGGGGGCTCCGCCCCCCAGACCCCCCGTTGCATTTTACCTTGGACCCCCCCCTTTTCAAAATCCTGGGTGCGGGCCTGTCGGGGGGTGTTGGTGTTTCGGTTCCTGTACTGTCATTTTGTGGTTTGTTCAGCTTTTCTACACGCAAAGGTGTCGGGGGTGACTCTCCGTGCTTTAAGCTTCCTACATCTGATGTGGGCTGCTTTGCTACCACATTGCTGTCCACCTCAGGTGTCCCTTTATGGGGCCTCGCGACAGCTCACCAGCTAGCGGGCGGAAGGTGACTACATAAAGAAATAAAGAATAAAGGAGTTATTTTGACATTTTAATATACTCACATAATTACTAGGGGGGAAAATGCCCTCGACGGGCAACCAACTTGGTAGAATAGGGAAAGACTTGAATGTTAAATACACGGTGCATGGTTACAACTGAGATTCTGCTGAAGCGGAAAAATGCCGTTTCTCAGCGACTAAAATGACAGAAACCAGCTTTGTGCGCCGAATAGGGAATCCACTCGGCGACTAAAATGAAAGAAACCAGCTTTGTGCACCGAATAGGGAATCTACTCGGCGACTAAAATGAAAGAAACCAGCTTTGTGCGCCGAATAGGGAATCTACTCGGCGACTAAAATGAAAGAAACCAGCTTTGTCGCCGAATAGGGAATTCCCTCCTTCCGCCCTATTCGCGCGAACTTTGAAGCCTGTTATGTGTTGCTTTGCTGAATAATGAGAGAGCTTCAGAATGGCAGAATTACTTCAGAATGCAAAACAACAGTTTTATCAAGCACTTACGTAAGTCAAGGTTTTCACAGACATAAATACGCTGTCTTCGATGTGCTATCAGAAACATTGAGAGCATATATATATATATATACAGTGGCGTAGATAGGTCTTTTCTTCGGGGTGGGCGGATCTTTGGCAAGTCGGGGGGGGGGGGGGTGCGGGGGGTGAATCGACCCCCCCCCCCCACAGTCAGTAATTGTTTACCGTGACCTACAGTCATAAAATTCAACACTTTTCAAAATAAAGTTCATTTTCCCAGATTTTCACCAAAAGCGACTACAGAAGCTTTAATTCTTAAATAGTAAACTTGAGAAATTTTCTGATTTTCACCAGAAACGGCTTAATTATTAAAGTTGACTTTTTCAGGTTTTCAACAAAAAACTGCCCGAGAAACTAACTCTTTAATATCAAAGTTGATAATTTTCAACATATTTTGTACTGAATTGCTTTTGAATCCCCAGAAGTTGAGAATTTTTATATTTTAGACATGAAAGCAATTTTTTTCTAAGCACGTTCTTGCTGTTTTATTTCAGATCAGCAAATAATATGAGCTAGCAATGCATGCGGGGAATGGCTGTGGCGAACCCAAATGTAGCGAAAAAATAACACCCGCGGGGGGGTGTCTGGGGGCGGAGCCCCCCAGAAGTTGCAGAATTTTTCAATTCTAGAGTCTCAGGAATTAATTTAGAGCACTTTCTTTGTTAAGCTATTAGCTACAGGTTTAGTCATTTTCGGAATAAATTACAGGTTAATTTTTTTCAATTGCCACATCTGCAAGACAAAAGACAGGAAATTTTATTTCAGGGAAATGAAATAATCAATATACATAATGCATAATACTTGTCATAGCTAGCAATTCGTAATATATACGTATGAGTAAGAATGCAGACAAGCGGGACTATAGGGGCTCAGCGAGCCCCCAGTAGAAAATTTTTAGAAATATTGCGTTTTAAACCCATATTCCCGGTAATTTTCGCACGACATTTTCCTCTAGTTTGGCTTCGAGCTAGCGATTTTTTGAAAAATTAAAGGTCAAAACCTATTTTTCAGACTACTTTTCCCGACAAAACTGGCGCAATATGCTAAGCTCGCGTCGCGCGCGAGCTCAAAAATTTTTGCTCTAGCAAAATTTCCAGGGGGCAACGGTGCTTCGGGGGGGGGCGCCCGCCCGGGCGCCCCCCCCTTATCTACGCCCATGTATATATATATATATATATAGGTGTGCTCTGTGCCTTGGGCGCACCCAGGAGGGGCTGGCTTATCCCTAGTGGGGGGGGGGGGGGGGGGGGGGGCCCCCCCATTCGGCGACCTACCCCCCATTCGAGGAGCCCCTCCCCCCATAAAAAGCCCCCCCATAACCCCAAAAATTGCCAAATTTTACCATTTTTACCCTAAATTTTCAAAAAATTTTCCGGCTTCGCAGGATTTTTGACTAAATTTTCGCTATTTAAGCTTAAAAAACACCTAAAATTAGTCATTTTTTAGTGATTTTTAGCAGTTAGTACGCAAAAAACCCACAAAAATTCGAAAAAAATTTCTAAAATATGCCCCCCCATTTTGGGTGAGCTCCCCCCATCGATGGGGGGCCCCCCCCATGAAGCCCCCCCCCATAAAACATTGCCAAGGGATAAGCCAGAGGGGAGGGGTTTTGGGGGTTCCGACCCCTCCCTTTTTGGCCGATTCCCCCCCCCCTGGGAAGTTTTGGAAAGAAAGCAAAAACTGAGCTATTTTCAATGCATAAAACTAAAAAATAGGAAGATTTACAGGTTCGACCCCTCCCTTTTCAAAATCCTGGGTACGCCCCTGCTCTGTGCTGATCTTGCCGAGAATTGATACAATCAAACATTATATAAAATGAAATGCGATTGATTGTATATGTTTTAGCACAAGGACTGTCGACCACAAATTGTTTAAACAGCATATATACTTATTGTTGCTTTCTATTGGTCCTGCTAGCGGTTGTATGCAAAACAAAAAAGATTTACGGATCAGGTAGCTCAAAAAGAAATTAATCTAGCGCCACCCCTACTCACCACGCAACCGGTACGGGAAATGTCATATTGAGCGCAATGCTTACGTTTGCAGTTCCTAACAGAATAATTACCTATATATTTCCTCCCGAAAGACGATAAGTTCGCGCGAATAGGGCGGAAGGAGGGAATTCCCTATTCGGCGACAAAGCTGGTTTCTTTCATTTTAGTCGCCGAGTAGATTCACTATTCGGCGCACAAAGCTGGTTTCTGTCATTTTAGTCGCTGAGAAACGGCATTTTTCCGCTTCAGCAGAATCTCAGTTGTAACCATGCACCGTGTATTTAACATTCAAGTCTTTCCCTATTCTACCAAGTTGGTTGCCCGTCGAGGGCATTTTCCCCCCTAGTTTCGCTTATTTTTCCGCTGCAGAGAAAATCATGTCAGAGAAGTTGCATATATACACAATGTAAGCAAAGCTAGCTACCGCAAACAGGCTGGATGAAAACGTTCTAGTTCAACTGAATGTATTTGCTGAAACGGAAAAATGCCTGTTAATAGCCTTTTCAGAACTTTTTACACGGTGCGTTATCTTAGGCAGGAAGGCCACTGTTCATGGCCTCTACCGAACATTATACACGGAGCGTTATCATAGGCTGGAAGGCCACTGTTCATGGCCTCTACAGAACATTATACACGGAGCGTTATCTTAGGCTGGAAGGCCACTGTTCATGGCCTTTTCAGAACTTTTTACACGGTGCGTTATCTTAGGCAGGAAGGCTATTTTAAAAGCCAACCAGCACCGTAACCTTGGATATGCAGTTATATATACATGACAAAAGTTGCTCTGCTCATTTTGGGCTTTCATTTAAAACCAAATTTGACAACTTTTGGAAATTTTGATTTTTGACCAATTAGGACCCCTTGCCAGGGCGCCACAGGTCGCTAGAGACCAGTTTGGAGGGGTCCTACAATGAGATAAAATGTTCGCCTCACCAAGGGCTTTCATTTGATACCAAACTTGAAAACCTATCAAAAAATTGATTTTGGACCGGTCCGGAGCCTGGTCAGGGCGCCACAGGCCGCTGGATCCACTTTGGAGGGGTCCTCCAATGACAAAAAATGTTCGCCTCACCAAGGGCTTTCATTTGATACCAGACTTGGCCACTTTTGGAAAAATCGATTTTTGGCCATTTTGGACCGATCCGGAGCCTGGTCAGGGCGCCACAGGCCGCTGGATCCACTTTGGAGGGGTCCTCCAATGACAAAAAATGTTCGCCTCACCAAGGGCTTTCATTTGATACCAAACTTGGTCACTTTTGGAAAAATCGATTTTTGGCCATTTTGGACCCGGTCCCCGGTCCGGACCCCTGGCCAGGGCGCCACAGGGGTCCGGGCGAAACCTACTATAGCCTACGCTGTAGTGCTCCCACACCCCACCCCAAACCCCAAATAAGAGAGACCTGCTCACTGTAGATATTTCTGTAGAAGAGGTTAAAGTTGGAGTTGCGACACGGTAGGGCCCACCACCATCAGGGTGCCCCCCAGCCACATGGATAGGTCCTAGAGCGAAACTAATGGGCCATTTAGATTCACCATATAGGGGTTCCTATTCGAATACGAAACCTCAGCCCAGTAGCTCTTATGTATAGGGCTGCCTACTCCGTAGG
Source organism: Trissonchulus latispiculum (assembly GCA_030248195.1). Classification (NCBI taxonomy): domain Eukaryota; kingdom Metazoa; phylum Nematoda; class Enoplea; order Enoplida; family Ironidae; genus Trissonchulus; species Trissonchulus latispiculum. Next base: position 4,558 of record JASAND010029726.1, on the reverse strand, counting down.
CCCAGACCCCCCCTTTTACACACTAACTAGTGACCCCTGGCCAGGGCGCCACAGGAGACCTGCCGACATCTCATATAGCCTATGCAGTAGTCCACCCTTGGGCCATGCCACAACCCCAATATGAGAGCCCAGCTTCGCTCGCTGCGATCTATTTCAAAGTGCAATTATTTTCGAACTTTTTTTTCCGGGAGTCACTTGGGGGGTCCCCACCGGGGGGGGGGGGGGTGGGGCCATCTGGGAGGGTCCGGGAACTGCGGAAAGTAATTTCCCCGGAATTGCGGGACTTTTTGTACAAAAAACTTAAAATAGTAGGGCTCTGAAGGGTCTTCCGACCTGCACCCCTGGGGGAAAAAAGAGGAGAAACGCGACCTGCTCGGGGGGCCAATTTTCATATCTCAAGATCTACCCGGCCGCTCCGGCTGAAATTTTCACAGCACGTACCCCTGCCCACACGCTCTTCACACACAAAGTTTGAGACCGATCGGTCCACTCCTCTGCTGGACCCAGACCAAACAATGTCCAGATTATACACATTGCGTCAAATTTTCCCTATTCTAGTTATAGAAGATAGAATTTTAAAATAACTTTACCATTACAACGTAATTTCAATCTATAGACACGTACGTATATATTTTCTGAAAGCTCACAAAAAGGTCGTTTTAACTGATGGGACAACCTTTAAATATGACTTTCTTGTAAATAATGTTTTGAACAAATTAAAATTAAAGGCTTCTGTGCCTCTCGTGGGGACCCATCAAAATTTAATCCTTCATGACTTTTCTTCCAGCGTTAAGTTGCTCCCTGCTGAGTTCATATGGACTCTCAACAATAGAGAAGGTCAATTCAAGGTCAAATTGAATTCTGACTATTTAGGTCCCCACACTGGCACAAATGTTACAGTAATCTATAGATAACGTTAATGCTGCTCTTTTTAAGCAATAAGACAAAAGTGTAGAAAACACGTGAGAAAAACTACAATTTTCATAACTTTATCTTAAAACACTTTCAAAAAACTTTTCATTTCAACACAATGAAAAATAATTTCATTGTGTTCATTAAAAATCGAAATGTTAAGCTCCATTTCGATATAAAGATGGCTTCTTAACTCCAAATAATGAATGAGTGAGTAATCATGGTTTAAAATTGATGTCTCCAAAAGGAATCACCATCTTAAAACTTTATCAGTCAATAGGAAACTATCAAGAATTATTCTTTACTGCGTAGCAATAACTTTATTATTACAGTATAGCTCAAAACAAAGTTAATTTTTTGCGAAGTTCGTAAACTCCGCGAACTTCGCGTAGCAAGCGACATTTCGCTAAAATTAGAGAAGTTCGCGAAAAAGTTAGCGAAGTTAGCGAAATCGTTGGCTGGCTAATTTGAGGGGTTTTCACCATATCTACTAAAAATTTGCTAAAAAATTTTAAAATCTATTTTGGAATCAAGATTTGGTTCCTTCGCGAAGTTCGCTACGGTTTAGCGAAGTTCGCATAATTTCGCGAAATTCTCCAAAATTTTAGCGAAATACGCGTAGATTTTAGCGAAGTTCGCCAACGTTTTGCGAAGTTCGCGAAGATTTTAGCGAAGTTCCTTTAAACTTCGCTAAAATCTTCGCGAAATTCGTTAAAATCTTGGCGAATTTCGCGAAATTATGCGAACTTCGCCAAACTTTGGCGAACTTCGCGAAAGCACCAAGTCTTTACTCCAAAATAAGATTTTAAATTTTTTTGCAAATTTTCGGTAGATATGGAGAAAACCCCTCAAATTAGCTAGCTAACGATTTCGCGAAGTTCGCTAAGTTTTTCGCGAACTTCTCTAAATTTAGCGAAATATCGCTTGCTTCGCGAAGTTCGCGGAGTTTGAGAACTTCGCAAAAAATTAACTTTGTTTTGAGCTATACTGTACGATTTAGTAAGATTACGGTAACATTTGTGCTAGTGTGGGGACCTAAACAGTCAGAGTTCAATTTGACCTTGAATTGACCTTCTCTATTGTTAAATGAGTCCAACTGAACTCAGCAGGGAGCCACTTAACACTGGAAGAAAAGCCATTAAGGATTAAATTTTGTTGGGTCCCCACGAGAGGCACAGAAGCCAAATTAAAGACGTAAAACTATAACAATTTCTCTTTGATTAATTACCAAGACAAAGTGCTTTTACATGCACACCTACCGGATCTTTTCAGGAAAGATCCCTCAGGCTCTTATTCGGCAAAGCCTGACCAAATGAGCTTAAATTTGATTAGGCCATGTTTTCTACCAGGATGAGTTCGCGAAATTCCATTTTTCGATTTCTAAAGGGGGACCAAAGGGAACCAAAAACTTTTTGTCTCCAATTTTGCTAAAACGTTGCATACATTGGTTTTTCTGGGTCTGAGAACATGCATATGAAGTCCATTTTTCGATTCAGCTTTTCGTTAGCTTATTATAAGCTAAAGTTGTAAGCTGAAGATGTAAGCCTGTACTGAGCTAACGAAAAGCTGAATCGAAAAATGGACTTCAGATTCCAGTTCTGCGACCCGAAATACCCTACAACTTTATAACTAATTAACGTAATTAACTGTAAATCGAAGTCAAAAATTTTCGATTTCCTTTGGTCCCCTCTTACGAATCGAAAAAATTGAATTTCGTGAAATCGAAAAATCTTGCGATATTAGAACTAAAGCTCGGATCTCTTTAACTATTCCCAGCCAGAAGACCTAATTTAACTATTTCCCCCCAAACTGGAAGTGAACATAATTTGGCATTAAAGTAGTCGCATGAGTAATATACAAAAAATGGTACAGACCGGAGATAATTCTGATCAATTTATTAAGCAAAAACTAAATATTTTTAAATTTTCAATTTTACAAAACGTTGAAGTGTAAAAGTATTTAAAGGTGCCTTTGTCACGAATCGCAAGCGGGGACAAAGGGGAACAAAAAAATTTTTGTCTTCGATTTTAAAAAGTTGCACATTAAAGGTGTTTTCTGATTCACTAAACACGAATCTGAAGTCCGTTTTCGATTCAGCTTTTCGTTAGCTCAGTGCAAGCTTTACAACATAAGCCTGGCATTTTTTTAGGGTTTTGAAAGTGGGGGGGGGCTTCGCCCCCCCCCCTAGGGAGGGGGAAGTGGGGGGGGGGCTTCCGAAAAGTGGGGGGGGGGGGGGGGGGGCGACCCAAAGGTAAAATATACCGAAATTTTTAGCGAAAAATTTGCATTTTTAAGGTAAAAATGCAAAAAATCGCTGTTTTTAAGCTTAAAATGAGCTTATAAGTCCATAAATTAGCTAAAAATTGAGAAAATTTTTGAAAATTTGACCTCAAAAACCTAATTTTTTGACACTTTTGGGCGACCCCCAAAAAAGTGGGTGGGGGCTTGCCGAAAAGTGGGGGGGGCGAAAGTGGGGGGGGCTCCGAAAAGTGGAGGGGGGAACCGAAAAGTGGGGGGGCCCCCCACCCCCCCCCCCCACTAAAAAATGCCAGTAAGCTTAAAATCAAGCTAACGATTTTAACTAACTAGTTATCTGAATCGAAAAACTTCAGACCGTGCTCAGCACCCCTGCAAACCTCCGCTGGCTTCTATCACCTTTAGTAGTAATAGGCCAGCACCAGGCGTAGCGCTTGGGGGGGGGTGGTGGTGTAAGCGGCGAAAGCGGCGAAGCGGCGAAAGCGGCCTGGGGGTGGTGGTGGTGTGAGCGGCGAAAGCGGCGAAGCGGCGAAGGCGGCGAAAGCGGCCTGGGGGTGGTGGTGGTGTGAGCGGCGCTGCGGCGAAAGCGGCGAAGCGGCGAAAGCGGCCTGGTGGAGGAGGAGGAGGCTCAGCTTCAGGGAGGCCGGAACCATGGCTGACCCAAGCTTAAATTTGAAAATTCTCCATTTTAAGTGGGAAAAGTTTATCTATAGGGTTTTCAGGCATGTAGAATTCAAATACGAGCTTAGTTTTCCTCTACAACCTAAGCTCCGCGCTGCAAGTGACCCATGGCCGGAACCACGGCTGACCCAAGCTTAAATTTGAAAGTCTTCATTTTAAGTGGGAAAAGTTTGCATACAAGGTTTCCAGGCATGTAGAATTCAAATACGAGCTTAGTTTTCCTCTGCAACCTAAGCTCAGTCCTGTAGCTAACCCATGACCGGAACCATTGCTGACCCAAGCTTAAATTTGAAAATTCTCTATTTTAAGCGGGAAAAATTTGTGTATAGGGTTTTTGGGCATGCAGAATTCAAATATGAGCTTAGTTTTCCTCTATCAGTTAATCTAAGTATTGTACATTACCAATTTTTAAGCTGACTACCAAGCAACACGATACGTGAATTTCACTGTACTTTCACTTTCAATCAGGGCAATCTGTACGCGCGAATACGACTTGACCAAGTTCTGGTCGTTAATTTGTGTCGGCTCAAAACTGAATTTTACGCAAAAACTAACGTCTCATTATGACAGCAAATTTTAACCAGTCTTGACTGGAAACGACCGTTAGAATATCTAAGTCAGACCCTGCTGAGCAACACCTGCTCAATGATTTCAAACGATGACTTTTGAGTTTATCGGTCCTGTTTTTTAATTCCTACAGAATTTAAAC
>JASAND010029725.1:0-69003 GCA_030248195.1 Trissonchulus latispiculum | reverse complement strand
ATGTGGGGGCGGGCGATTTTTTCGCCTTGGTCCCCCCTTATGGTTCGAAAAAATTTTTTGTCTCCGATTCATTTGGCTAAAAAGTTGTCCGTAGGGTAAATCGAGGTCGCTGATTTCAAAAATCGAATCGAGAGATCGATCCGACCAATTGATCGATCAGTAGAATCGATCGAACAAAATCGATCAAAAAGGTTTTCTCACCAATTTTCGCGAAAAGTCTATATATAATGATAGGGTATAAATATAATTCGGGGGTGCTGATTCCGAATCTGCAGTCGAAATTTCATAAAAATCGATCGTTCGTCCGCAAAAATCGATTTTCATCGATTTTTTAAAAATTCGACAATAACTCGATTTTGGCAGCTCGGATCGAAATTTCGACTGCAGATTCGGAATCAGCACCCCCGAATTACCCGAGGGGCGACTTTTCGCAAAAATTGGTAACAAAAATGTTTTGATCGACTTTACTGATCGATCGATCGGATCGATCTCTCGATTCGATTTTTGAACTCAACGACCTCGATTTACCCTAAGGGCAACTTCTTAGCCAAATCGGAGACAAAAAAGTTTTCGAACCATAAGTGGGGACCAAGGCGAAAAAATCGCCCCCCCATCTAAATATATAAGTTCCGAGAAATATATACATGGGCGCACCCAGGGGGGGTTTGGGGGTTCCGACCCTCTCCTTTTTGTCCGACCCCCCCGAAAAGTTTCGGGGAGAAAGCAAAAATTGAGCTATTTTTAATGCATAAAATTAAAAATTATGAAAATTTTTCACGCCTGCGGCGCTTTTCAATCTCGATTTTTATAACTTTGGTCGCCTGCGGCGCTTTTCTATCTCGATTTTTAAATTTTTTCTCGCCTGCGGCGCTTTTCTATCCCGATTTTTAAAATTTTTCTCGCCTGCGGCGCTTTTCTATCCCGATTTTTAAAATTTTTCTCGCCTTGGGCACTTTTCTAACTAAATTTTCAAAATTTTTCGGGCCTGGGGCGCTTTTCTAACTGAATTTAAAAATTGAGCTATTTTTAGTGCATAAAATTAAAAATTATGAATTAAAAATTTTAACAATGCGTCTCGCAGAGTTTTTTATTCAAATCTTTTCAAGCTTTCCAATACTAATTTTGCCATTATGTCAAAGAATTTCTCAACTTTTATTGAAATCTTTTTAAAGATTTCCATTACGGCTTTTTTCAAAATTTCAAAAATTTTCTCAACTTCTGGGGGGCTCCGCCCACCAGACCCTCCGCGTCGGCAGGCGACGACTCCTAAATCTCGTCATTTTTGTGGCTCCCAAAACGAACACTTTGTTGAAAACTTCGCCACCGCCACCCCCCCCCCACCGTAAACTTGTCAGGCGAAGGCAAAAAATTTTTTCCGACTCGACTCCCCCTTTTCAAAATCCTTTTCAATTCAAATTCATCTTGCTGGGCTGGTTCCACTTTGCCATCGGGAGGGTCAAGTCGGTAACTGCTTCCTGGAGGTCCATTGCAGGCTTTACTTAGCCACTCAAAACTTTGCCTATATGGGTTTTCTCGTTCGCCCAGCTCATTCCCACTTTTCGGTTCCCCCTCCACTTTTCGGAGCCCCCCCCACTTTTCGGAGCCCCCCCCCCTCACTATTCGGCAAGCCCTTGCCCACTTTTTTGAAGGTCGACGAAGAGTGTCAAAAAATTTCTTTTGTCAAAATTTTTGATGTCAAGTTTTCAAAAATTTTCTCAATTTTTAGCTAATTTATGGACTTATCAGTTCATTTTAACCTTAAAAACAGCGATTTCTTGAGTGTTTAGCCTTAAAAATGTTAATTTTTCGCTAAAAAGTTAGATATATATATTTAATATTTATACCTTGGGCTCGCCCCTTCCACTTTTCGGAAGACCCCCCTCCCTATGGCGGGAGTGGGGCGAAGCCCCCCACCTTCAAAACCCTAAAAATGCCAGCCTGCTATGCCCCATGGAAAAGATCGTAACTAGTGCAAAGTCGCCCGAAAAGTTCAGAAACCGTTAAATTTCGGTGTGAAAATCGTCAAAATTATGTAGGGGCGCGATAGCGCCCCTATATATATATAATATGGGTGTAAAGACGTTTGCGCGGCCCTTTGGAGGCCATGTTGGCCTGGTGCCACTAATTAGAGGTCCGGGAGTGGTAAAAAGGTTGCCATCGTAAACAACTCGAGTAGTACGTACTACAAGTACCACCATACTTTTGGTTCGAATTCGAAACTTTGAATTTTTGCACTAGGCGATACGTAGTTACCGTGCGTTTGTTTTTTTCTCGGTGAATAACGCTTATTGGAAATGCATTTTACGGCTAAGTGTTGGAACGATGTGGGCATTTTGCCACCATACTACTATTATATGTTGGTAGACAGGATCCTCCCATGCTACCTTTTTTGGTCATTTTGGCACTTGGCCAATTTTGGCTCTGTGCCAAGGTAGGTCCCAAAGTCGGACTTTCGCTATTTTTCGCAAATTTTGGTCACACGTTTTTAGAACTGGGTAGAAGCTGGAGAGGTCTAGTATATGTCTTTTGTTGAAAATTACCAGTAGGGGTGCATAAAGTAACGAGGGGGATTTTTTAATTTTGCTCCCTAGCTTTCAGGAGATGGGCCCCAACTTTGCATTTTTTGGCCTGTTTGGGGTAATAGTTTTTAAGTCCCACTTTTACTAGAAAAGCCCTAAAAGTCACTAAAAATAGCGTTTTTCGGCCTTGGGGTGGTCCCCCCCAAATCGGGGTCGCTGAAAACGATGAGCATACTGCCGATATATACCGCCCGAAGTGACCACTGGTCAGCATGGCTCCCGTGGTTCCTCGCCCAGGGTCAAAGTTGGGAAAACTCACTCTAAACAGCGTTTTCCGGCGTTTTGGTTGGGGACATATATAGTAAATCGACTACGCTCGTTTCAATGGGCATATTGCCGAAACCGACGGAAGTGACCAGTGGTCACTACGGCCTAGGGGTCTTGTTGACCACTGGTCAAACGGCCTAAAATATGGGTTGTTCGGCGAAGCTGTGCCCATATTAGTTCGCTCACAACCTAGTCCTCTTCTATTTTTGAACCCAGCCCCATATTAAGCATTTTAAAGACTAGTCCTCTCTTGATTTTGCAACCTCACCATCACCCATATTACTTTTTTCATGCTCCAGAGGAGCATTTTTTTCTTGTAACGCTTGGAATATTTTTCCAGTTTTTTCCACCCCCACCGGAAAAATTGAAAAAAAGGAAAAAACCTTTTTCCAGTCCTTTTTTCCTCGCCCATCTCTAGTATCCAATCAAAACTTCAGAGAGATTTTCTGGTGTCCCGAGCTCATTCCCGCTATTCTTTTTGCTGGGCTGGTTCCACTTTGTCGTTTGAATGGTCAGTCGGGTAGGGGAGTGGGTCTTAGGCGATTTTTTGGTCAAAAATGACATTTTTGAGAAGTCGACAAAATTCAGAATTTAGCTAAAGTCCTAAATGAACTGAACTCTGTGGGCCACTTTCCGGATGTCAGTCTCAAAAAATTTCTGATCGATTTTGATTGATCAATCTTGGTGATCGATAGATCGATCGGATTGATCTCTCACCCCAATTTTGAAATTAGCGACCTTGATTTACCCTGGGGGAACTTCTCAGCAAAATTGGAGACAAAATGTTTTTCGATTCTTAGGGAGACCAAGCCGAAATTTTGCTCCATCAGTGTCGCCGTTTTTGGGCCATAAATTTGGTGTCAAATGAAATTCCTAAGCGAACTAAACAACTTGTCACCGAGCCGCCCACCAAAACTAATATATACATGTACTTTAGTCTGTACTTTTTTAACCGGAATTTAAAGGATAGACTAGATCAACACACACATATATACGTATTTATATTGTATCCTCCTTTGTGCGGAACATTTTTGTTCCTTATACATATTTAATGTAAGCGGTAGGAAACTTCTGCAGAATTGAAAACCAGCCGCTCCCGTCCCTTATGGTACCCACACAAACAATGGTTATTACGGCGCTAAAATTTTTTATTTCTCCTTTCTCTCCTTTCTGCTTCGAAAATTTTCTGACTTTCGAAAACTGACAGGGGGGCGCCCCCGCATGTGTGCGCTCCTGGCAGGGGCGGATGTTGGGGGGGGGGCGGCCGCCCCTCCCCCCGTCGCGATTCGAAGGTAGGAAAAATTAAGGAGAGAAAGAGGAAAAGGGCAAAAAACCAAAAAATTTCGCGCCTGCGGCGCGAATTTTCTACTTTTTAACAGCATATTTATTGCATTTGTGAAGAAAAAGCTTGAAATGCATCCGATTTTTCGGAGAAAATTACCATTTTTGGCTAGAAATGTCAAGAATTTTAAAAAATTTGTTCAGTTCTTCAGTAAACAGAGTTAAAGATCCAAAGACCGATTTTATTGCAAAAACAAAAAATTCTTTAACTTCTGGGGGGCTCTGCCCCCCAGACCCCCGCAGGAATAATTTTACCTCCCCCCCCCGTCACGAAATCCTGGATCCGCCAGTGGCTCCTGGTATGGTATATATATGTATACGTAATTGAATTGCTGCGTGATTGATTACTATGGATTTTTCTTTTAGATTTTGCTCATTCATTTACCATGGAACTGCAACAGCTGCCAAGACAAATCCTCTTGAAAATCCTTTCCCATATTCCTTGGCGAGATCGAGTTCCCCTCGAAGGGTCGCTGAGCAGATATTTCGATCTGTTGATTCTCCTGTCCTATGCTGAGGTGGATGAATTGATGATTGGATTGGAAGAGTCTTACTCGGGCCCCATCACAATGGCCCAACTTATTCATTGGGCAAAGTCGAGACTGCGCAATCTGTCAAAGCTTCATTTAGCTTCGCCTATCGGCTCAGATTTGATGCACACAGTCAGTCAGTGGTTGCCTAATTTGCGTACTCTCACTCTGACCTTGCCAGCTCCACCCGCGAGGCCATTTGGTATCATTAGTGACGAACTCTGTCAAAGTTGTCTGTCAGTGTATCCCAAGGGTTTGATTGAGCTCAATTTGGTCTGCGAAAACGGGAATAAACTGATCACTTTGTCCGTGGAGTTTGTGTCAGCTTTGTGTAGCATTCTGCGTTGCTGTTGCCCGGATTTTCTCCGGCTGAAATCCTATATCTGTTTGGAAAACCGGTTTTCAGAGGTGTGGCCGGTCCTGAGTGTTTCCGGAATTCCGCAGATCGATTGTTCCTTCATTTTCCACGACCGAGCTTTTGCCCCATTCCGCCGTCTAGTCAGCTCCAGCCAATTATCCAATTGGGTTCAGTTTCCTGAGAGTATTCGCTCACTGTTCCTGTTTGTTGTGGATGCTGACTGCAGGCGGTTGCTCTCCGTCGCCGCCAACAACACCACCAATCGTAGCAACCTGGAGAATTTGCTGATCATGGATTGTACCGAAACTAACCGGTTTGTTCTGCCACAGAATTTGCCCGGTCTGCCAAACCTGAAGTATCTTCGTGTCAGTCGAAATAAACCGCTTTCTGGCTGGGAATCCCTGGCCAGCGGCGGTCAGTTGCGAGTCCTGGATTTGGATACACTGGACGAGCATCCGACCATGACCAGTATCCAATCGGTGGCGGCCCAGAATCCGTGTCTGACCGAACTCTATCTGGCGAATTCGGCCCAATTCCTGTACGGTATGAATACCCTGTTTATCGGGTTGGCTCCGATCCGATCCCTACGGAAACTGACGGTTCACAATGTGGGCTGGGAAGAGCACCGCAGCGACTACGGGGAGTACACCGAGTTCGTCTCTCCAGTGGAGGTCCTAACACTATCCCTCTGTTTTGGCCAGATTCCGGATAAATTCTTCTACTTTCTGTCTCTCGTCTATCCGAACGTGAAACGATTGGATCTGAAATTGAATGAAATGTTCACGAAACCGCACAACCGTCCCGAACCTGCCGTCCTAAGATTGGCCCTGTTGGAATCCTTCAAGATCGCCTGTGAGAATGCCGAAGATTTGATCCAGCTGAATTTAGCTCTGTCTACGGGCCACTGTCTGAAGGAAATGATTGTGGCACCGAATCCCCGAAGATTTCGGATCGGAAAAGATTCATATCCCTATCTGCTGTGTAGTCCCTGGCCTCTGCTTGAGAATCTGCACATGGATAGTCCAACTTTGGAGCATCTGGAGGGTTTTGGCAACGATCTGGGCGACAACATTGCTATGCATCTGCCGCTCTTTGTCAGTCGATTTGGTGAATGTTTGACCTCTCTTTCCCTGGAAGTTTATGGTCGTATCTGGCATGGGCGGAGACAGGATGCCAAAATTCTGTCTAGATGCCTGGGCTCCTTGCGACGTCTGGTGGTGACAGAATTTGGCACAGCCAATCGACCGACCTTTTTTGTCTATTTTGTGGGCTATCGACTTCGTCGAATTGTGACATCGCTTGATCCTGAATCGCTGGAGTTTCAGTACTCCCCTCCAGTCCTGGTCTATTTGTTCTACTCTGGCGAGGAGGGTTTGCTGGTTCGTTTGGACTCCAGTCTAGAAAAAGCAGCAAACATGTCCTATTCTGGAGGGCTGCCTGTATCTGAGAATAATTCGGGACTTCTCAACCCACCTGATCATCCTTCAGATGAGTCGACAGTTCCTATTCCGGTCCGAAATCACCTGGTCTTAGATGGAGTCAAAACGGAATTTGTTTCTACTACTTATATTACTCGATTGAATCTTTAAAGAGGAATCAGTCTGTACTAGGATTTTGAAAGGATCTGTACTCTTGGCGACTAGTCTTGCAGTTTGGGTTTATTTTTGGCGAAAAACCTGGGGCTGGGGAAAGAGGAAGTGGGAGCCCTCCCCCTCACTAGTGGGGGGGGGGGGACACCAAACGTGGAGCAGCGTCAAATGCGCTAAAATGCTATAAATATAGTAAAGTTATGTCGCCTATTTTCTATATACTGCTATAACTACGTAAGCTAAGCTAACGGTGCTCAAAAATTAAGTTTTCGTACCAAAAAAGGCAATTTTAGACCTAATACTGCCGGCGAAGCCGTTGAAATTTGAGAATTTTGACCAAACATTTTTAATGTTTCCAATTTCTGTGTATATACCTTAAGGTGAGTGGGTGGGAGGAGGAAGAGAGATTCAAGTGGGGGGGATAGTTGGGGTACGGCCCCCGCCCCGCCTTTCCACTAATGTATATAAACCCAGGTAGCAAACATGCGTAGTTGTTGCTAAGTGCGTAACTAAGTGGCATGCTCGCTCCAAATGAGAAATTAAAAATTTCTATCCCAGTATTGGTACGTCCAATGAAATTTTGGCGTGTGGCGCTAATATTGCACGGAAAAACACATACTCAAAAACATTAAATTTTGTTTGAAATATATATGCTTTCACTGCTCAATTTCAACAAAACTTTTAGGGCAGTTTTCGCTTGAAAGCCACCCTCCACCTTTTCTTGTTACGCTAGGTGTATATTATATAGTTGATTTTTTATTTTGTTGTTGATTATAAAATAAACGTATATATAGCATTGTGAGGATTACAACTTAGTTTTTGCATCATTTTTCGAGAATGCCTTTGTTTTGTGATACAATTATATATATATATATTTTCCGGGTTTTTATGTGATATTTTCTGTGAGCGTAGAGTGCCTAATGAATTTGGAACTTGTCTCGATCCCCCTCATTAAAAAAATTAAAATTTCAAAAGCGGACTTCAGATTCGGACCAGAAAACCCTGTAAAACTTTTCATCAGAATCGAAGACAATATATACATTTTTCGATTTCCGTTGGTCCCTCCTTGTAAATAGATTTTCGTGCTTGGGATATTTGAACTTAGCGTGGTCGAAAATATATACGCCATTACCAAATTTTATGTCAATTGGTTCACTTTTAGGTTAGAGGGGTTGAGAACCATGAATTTGAAGGCTAAATGTGAAATGATGGATCTATGTAGTCCATTTCAAGAAAGTTTCAGAAAGTCGAAATTATATATCCAAAAATTTGTCTATTTTTACTTTTGATACTTCTGAGGTTGTCCAGTGTTGCTGAAAATCTAGCTGTGGTTTTTTCAGAAGTTAGCATCTGACCTATTATATATATAATTCCTGTTAAGTGCATATATAAACGTAGTTGCGTATTTTATATCTATCTATATAATTATATATGTATTATTAACATTTGCACTTGTTGCCATGTTTACATATATATTGTATTTGTTTTTCAGTTTTTTGTTTTTGTTTGCATATATATGTATATATATGTATATATATACTTGTAAGAACATATACGTATATACAAATGGAAGTGTGTGCGCAATTCATAAGGCATTGCGGGGACCGTCAAATTATTCTTGTTCTGACCTCCGCAGAAATCAGAATATTACGAAATCAGTTTAGCTTCGCAAAAAATAGATATAGCTGTTTTTTTAGCTTTTTTCTACAATGTTTTGCATTCCCTCTTAGAAATCCCACGAGGGGGCTCCGGACCTAATTTTTCCAAGAAAATGATCAAATTTGCGCCAAAATAGCCAAAAATTACAAAATATTTTCGAAAAGGGGTGCTGACCCCCCCCCCCTGGATACGCCCCTGAGTTCCCGCAGCCTCACTCAGTCAGTCACTCAGAGTTTTGGCCCCTTCGCAGGACCGCCCACTCGCAACATAATCAGAAGAAATTAATGATAATAAAACATAGTTATACCAAATTTTCGCGCAATTAATATTAACGTTTGCGGCTTGCAAGACTGACACCATTTCTTCGAAATGATGTCAAAGTGCGAAGAATTTGGCTTTGTAAGCTTAAAAATTTGGAAAATTAGCATTAGAACGGATAATCCATTGTTTATACCAAGTTTATGTCCAGTGACATGAACACTGTAGAAACGATGTCCTCTAGAGATTACAAGACCTACGCCTGTAACCTTAACCTATATGCGTATATGTTCTACGAAAACTTTTTGAATTTGCTATTGTCTGTCTACTAATTATTCCTGTAGTTTCTTTTGGAACTTTTCAAGTCCCCAAATTTATGACTTATATACTTATTTTTGAGACCCAGGTTAGAAGTCGTAACTAACCCAGTGAGTGGCTCGAAGCCGTAAACCACGATGGGATTTAACCTGTCGTTAGCTCAGTATAAGCGTACATCTTCTTAAGCTTAAAGCTTTAGCTCATAACGCACTAACACGAATTTGAATTGAAAACCGGGATTCAAACTCGTGTTCTGCGTCCCAGAAAACCCCTACGTATATCTTTTCAGCGAAATATCTAGACAATCGGTTTTCCTTGGTCGTCTTCGTCCTTGGCGGCAATCGGATTGTTATTCCATATGGGGAGCCTTCACCTCCACGCTTGTGCCGTGCCGGCCGAGTGGTTAAGGCGTTCGACTTCGGATCCGATAGTCCGAGGTTCGAATCCCCGCTGCCACAAGGCTTTCACAAGTCCCCTTGAGCAAGGGACTAAGCACATATCGGTTCGCCGTGGGCTCTAGCCAACCCAGCTATCCATCCTTAATTGGTCGGTAAATGGGTACCACTTATGTGGGAAGGTAACAGGAGACTGTGTAGGCATCTGCCGTGAGGAGCTGGCCCCTCCTCCACAGTTGCAGCTATCGTCAGAGGTAGCACTCCTGGCTCAAGTGGCTTGTAATCGGGGATGAGCACCGACGCCCTGTATATTCTCGCATGAGGATAGGAGTTACTCCGGGGCTCCTTTACCTTTTACCTTTACCTCCACGCTTAGCACACGTCTTTGCAACGCACGGCACACCACAAAGGAAAGCCCGGATAGAAGATATCTACCCGCTCGGTAGCATAATTTAAGGACAGGGGGTATATATACAGCTCTGGCATTGACTGATTTGAAGATAAAAACAGAAAAGAGAGGTATCAGTCATGCCCCACTAAATAAGAGACCATTTAGCGCCGCTGACCAGACGGATGCCAGGGGACACATGCGGGATCTCCATTTGACGGGGTCCATGTCCATCGGATTTCCCACGGAGGCAGCTATATTACCCCCGTTTCCCTTTGGTCACCGTTGCGAATCGAAAAATCTAGTTTCGCGAAATCGAATAATTTTGTGATAGGTATTTGCACTTAGCGTGGGAAACATGCCTATACCAAATTTGAGCTCAATTAGTCAAGTTGTAGGAATTTTAAGTGGGAGGGGTTTAATCGAGACACGCTCTTTCGTGTAGTCTTCGTTAGTGTATTAAATGTGATATATAATTGACGTGTGATAAGAGACTTAAATATGATATGTACTTAACTAAGGGACTGGTTCAAAAATGTTTCACAGTAAAAGCGTATATGCGTTTCCTTTATACGCCCTTAAACCGTATTCTCCTAATCTTTCTGGAAGCAGACTATGGCTGTATGCTGAGTCTGCTGTTTGTAAGCTGTTGCCGACACAGGTGCTTACAATGAAAGTTGAAGTTTTTCTTACAAAAAAGAACTGAAAATCCTCAGGCTTGAATAATTTTGGGCAAAAAATTCGTATCAGAAAGCGTATATACGTTTTTTTCAATTAAAGCGTATATATCAAAAATTACGTATATACGCTTTTATTTTTGAACCAGTCCCTAACGTTGCATAAGTTGCTCAGCCGGTTTGCTTTTCACATTCCAATTGCTTTATGTGTTTATTACGGTTGATTATTTTTGTTTTTGTTTGTTCACATAACATGTTTTTTTCAATAAATTTTTTCTAACTTCCATTATTAAAAAATATCGGTCTTTTGTTGCTTTCAACCATTATAATTCCAGCGATGGTTGTATGTAATTGCGGTGGAAGATTTTTGCTTACAGCTGTAGTTTATGTTGTCAAGAATGCACAATGATTAGAGTAGGCCACTTGTAGGCATGCTCTTAGTTATCGGAGCAAAAACGGATCTGCTCGCTAACGGCTAACCCCTTCTGCACTCAAATCATACCATCACTTCAAAGGAATTGACGCGATTTGCTTGTGTTCTGAAGCTCGAAGCAGGTGCAAATTTCCTGCACGCATAACTTGTATTTCGAGCTAATACACAAGCAAAGAGCTAGTGGGTGTACTCCGTTTCGGTCAGGTGCAGATTTGCGGAAAGGTCACTAGGCATAGTCTTATTATTATGTACTCTTAGTGTTATTCCCGGGCTCTGTATCCTGGGCAGATGCAGGTCTGTGCCCGGAAAATTTTTATTGGGACCTTCCTTGGTTGAAATCGTGCTCGCCGGTCATTGAACTAGTGTTCGGGAACATAGTGACTGGATGCTTTTGGGGACTTTTGGTAGCCAGCAACCCCGAGCTTTGAACCAGTATCGGTCCCTATGTAGCCTATGTAGAAGCAGGCCCGAGCCTAGTACTGGATTTTTGAGGCCGGAGCTAGTGTTTGAGGCCGGCCGGGGTTTCACCCGCCGGACGATCGCCGGCCGGCCGGTAGTCGGTGGCCATGTAGGCCGGTCAGCTACCGGCCTGGAGTGCAGCTATTATGGCTGCTAAGATATTGATTTTCGGATTTTATATTAGAAAAATAGAATATATAGCATAGAAAATTAGCATAGCTTTATTTGGAGTTCTTTTTAAGTTTAGTTGCTCTAAATTGCAAATTTGTGGTTGTTAATTTACATTCTGGCCGGTAGCCGGCAGCTGACTGGCGAGCAAAAGTCGTGGGCCGCCGGCCGGCTCAGATCGGCCGGCCTCAAACACTAGCCGGATCTATCTTGTAGTGAGCCAGGGCTTGAAATGAGCTCCCACCCGGCTGATGTTTTAAACCGGAGTCTGACCCAGTCAATTTGCTATCCAACTGTCCCAGTCAATTTGCTATCAAATAACCCTACCTGTCTGTACTCATGTAATGAGGCGGCGTGACGTCAGGCCTCTAAAAATATTATGTATGTGTGTTTGAATTTATTTTGGATTGAAATTGTGTTAGGAAAGTTATTTTGAAAGTAATTTGTAATGTGTGAAATTTGTATAGAAATTGTGTTTTGAAATTTGGTTGAAATTTATGTGTGAAGGTCTTGTGCTTGAGTTTGTGCGCTTATGTGTAAATTACGTATATGTGTGTCAGCCAGCCTAGCTAATAGGTGGCGCTGCTGAGACGTCTATTTTCTCTAGAAGCCTCTCCCAGCATCTCGTCTTTCAAGGGGGTCTCAAAATTGTCCAATCAAATCCTTCCACGCTCTCTCAAAAACCAGTCCTGTCTAGACGTCTCAATTTTATTCAGTCTGGGTCGTGACGTTAACGTGGGCAGTTGTGTACTTTTATCTGCGCTCTCAGTGTTTTTATAAGTTACCCTTCGTATTTCTTTACAATTACTGTGCTGTGTCCGACCCTTATTAGCTGTGCTTATTCACTGGTTATCTTACATGTCTAAAGGGTTTACCCCTCTAGGCTTTTAGTCGCTCCAGGTTAACCCTGTTGAGCTAGACTTATCATCTTTATCTTAGCTTTATTAGTTTTTCTGAATCTATTGCTCCTTATTTGTTCTGAATGTCTATAAAAGTTATCTTTAAATATTTAGGCTCTCTCTTTTCTAGTTAGGTCAGTCCTTTGTAGCTCTTTCTTGGTAGTTCTTGTATTTTATTGCTAAAGTTTGGTAATTCTATTCTTGTGTTTTGTTCGTGTATTGTTTAAAATAATCTGTCCTTATTACACTGTACCTCTTATTTTAAATTCTTGTACGCAATTTTCGGGGTCCGCCCCAATATCAAGCATACTTTTCAAGTAAATGTGGTCTCTTTTTGGACCATTTTAGGGCGTCTTATTTAGTTTAGGTTTTTGTATTAGACTTGTATATTCGGTAAGTAGGGTTTTTCTAAGAAATATCTGGGTAGGTAATTAGTTATTTTTTAAGCATGTACATTTCAGCAAATTTGGGGTAGGTTACTAATTTGAGTCTTTGCTCTTCATCGGTGGTTAAACTCCATTCGGTAGGATTCACTTAGGTCTTGTTGGCGAGGTTAGTTAGGTCGACTGGAACTACATCTCCTCCAGGTTCGACGTTCTCCTTGTGCACAGTTTCCCACTCGTAAAGTTTGGTCGGTACACTTCCAACTTTACATTAGGCTGCCAGTCCACGACCTTATTTTTATTTTTATCCAGTTTTTAGTAATTTTTTGTAGGTTCTCTTTTTTTTATAGGTCTTTGCTTTTAACAAATTTTTCTGATCTCATCCAGTTTTTTCTGAATTTTTCCTTGTGTTTTACTGTATTTTTACCGGTATTCCTGGAGCAGTGTAGACGGTACGTATACACTGAGACTTAGTTAGACCACGTTACGTGTGCCTAACTGTAAATTATGTCGGTTTTGCGTTCGCCTGCGAAATCGTCTAAGGCCTCAGCTAAGCCGGGCGATCCGACTAGCTCGAGTGACTCGACGGATACAAGGCCTTTAAATCAGCATGGTTTTGGGCGGCTCACATCAAGCCAGCCAGCATTGAGCAAGAGTTCCTCCACTCAATCAGCGTCTAGCCGGGCATCCTCGAGCCAAGAGCTTGACGGTGCAGCATCTAGCAGACCAGTGCTCAGGTCTGATACGGCTAAAAGTAAAGCCTCTTCAAAGCAAGAGGTTGACGAAGACGCTTTGGACCCGGGTGACCCGGACGCCCAACATGAGGATGGGACCTCTAATAACCCAGGCGAATTTCAATCCCCGGTATCGGAAGACCCCAGTGAAGAGGACTGGGATGAACAGGCAACTATTCATGACCAACTGGAATATGTCCGACGCAAGCTAGCCCGCATCGGAGCTGACCTCCGGCGGCAGGAGACGGGCGCAGATGTACCGGGACGGTCTCTGCCGGGTATGTCGGACATAAAGGATTTACGTGACTTTTTAACCCAACTGGAACTGGAATTATTCCAGCAGCGCCCACGACTGGGCTCGGACAGCACGGTTATGCGCCGCCAGCCCGGCATCATGCCATTTTTGCCATACACTCGCCCTAAACTACAACAGAAGGATAATCCCAGAGCTTCGGGATCTAGTGAGCCGGTGGCACCGGTACAACGGTTCCGGTCTACAGCTCATATAGATCTGACTAGGGCAAAGCATCCGAAACGAGCAACCAGTAGCCAACGGCCGGGCGGTAATGACCCCGACCCGGAACCCGACCGGAAACCACGGGTACGTGGACCGATGGATAACTGGGTGGTCCCGTTGCGGGATCCCACCCCAGTCCCCGCTCAGGCCCCGGTCCCGCGACGGGATACGGAGGGAATGTTTCGGATGCGAGATATGACCAACCAAGAATGTGACGTGATTCGCGGGCTTATGACAGCATGGATAGCGGGACTCCCTATGGAAACATGGGAAGCATTGGAGCATACATTCCCGCGGGTATGCATTGAGCTGCTCCGGCTATGGCCAACTCCTAGAGAGGATCCAAATGCGGGCGCGCCCCCATACCAGATGGGACAGCCTCCGCTGAGGAGGCATCCGAGTCCGGAGCCCGTCTATCGTGGTCGAGGGAATGAACGGAGAGCTCCGCCCATAATCGACCTAGACTCATCTGATGACCAGATGAGAGGACCAATCAGGGAATCACCCCGCCGTCGACGGGAATACTCTCATCAATCGAGAACCTCGTCCCGGGCCCATCAGTCTCCACCGCCGGTACAGCGGATGTCGAGTCCTCGCCGGTATTCCCGTGAACGGGAATACAGTGCGCCCCGTCGAGAACGGTCGGAACGACCGCAAACTCGCGAGACCCGAGAGCCATCGTCATATGAGAGCTTCAAGCACCTGGGAGAGTACCTGAAAGGCTTCAAAGGGGTTAGACCCTTTCAAGGATCGCAGAGCAATATCAAGTTTACCAGCTGGCTCGCTAATTTTGAAACAACAGTTAAGGTACATGACGTACCCTCTAACATGAAGTATAGAATTTTGTGGACATTGTTAGATGACAAGGTCAAAGAGTCCATGACCCCATGTCCACCCGACACTTTTGAGGATCTAGTGACTAGAATCCGACAATTGTATGAGCCATTGCCGGTAACAACGGAGCAATACGCGGAGCAATTCTACAGTCGAATGCAGGAACCGCAGGAAAAACCACATGATTATATGGCAGCGTTACGCTTGCTAGCGGTTCAAGCATTTCCGTTCGAAACTGGGTTCGATCGAGAAAAGAAGGTGGTTGCTCAGTTCAAAAGAGGCTTGAAGTCTGAGCTGCGTTCTAGAATGGCTGCTCCGCTGGCGGACATCCAATTTTGGCCTCATGTCCGGGAGAATGACCTAATAACCCGAGCTCTACATATCGTAGAGTCGGTACAGGTGGAGCTGGACCGGGAACAGGCCGTTACGGTCTTTAGTGCCCAAAGCCACGGTCCACAATGCAATAATGCTCTGCAGGGGAGACCCCAGCAGACCCAGCGGAACCAGCAGAACCAACAACAACAACAACCGCAGCAGAACCAGGGTCGTAACCAGGGTTATCAACGCAATGACGAGCGACCGCCACCACGTCAAGCACCGGGTAGGTGCTGGTACTGCGGTCTAGTGGGACACCGACAGCAACAATGCCCAGATTATCTGCAGTACCTGAGCCAGAATGGCCAGGACCAGAACCAGGCAAGGGGTAATGTCCATCCACAGTACCGTGCTCGTGACCAGGAGGGTAACCCTCCTGCCCGGAGTCGCTACGACCGGGACCAGAGCAACCAAGGCCAACAGGCCCAGCAAGGCCAGCAACAGAGGCAGCCGGTGCGGCCGCGCTCTATAAGCAGAGGCTATGTGGGCCCACGCCGGTATGAAGGTTTCCCAGAGCAGGGAAACGAGGAGGCGGGACGCGGGCAGTAGACCTAGACCCGTGTCCCGCACCGGCAAACCCGCCTGGCGGAATGGTCTGTGCGGTGCAAGCAACTAGTACTAACCTTGTTGACATGATTTACTCAATTAAAAACGATCCCTGCTGGAACCGTGGCGGCATCTGGAGTAGTGACTCCGAGAGTGATAGCGATGCCGAACATCTGGAAGGGGCTGACCCCCTCCCAGACAAAGACTACCTTCACCCAATTCTTGAACTTAATGCTCGGGCGAAACAAGCAGTGAATCAATGGAAATGCAAGTGTAAAGCCTGCAAAGCAAAGCGGGAACCCGTGTGCTTGTACCTGAATAAAGACACAGATCAGGATGTGAACCCGTGGAAGTGCCCGTGCAAATCCTGCAAACAAGTACGGAGACGAGCCGAATGGTTCCCAACTGAGGAAGTGGTCCTAGCTAACGGTGGCTTCCCCGATGCAGGCGATGTCATCTATGATGGCGAAGGTAACCTTCGACCATACAAATATTGGAATAGATGGCGCAAGGAAGTGAAACCCTTCGGGGACGGAGGAGCCTCCGAACGCAATTATAACGTGCCTGATCGAAAGAAATGGAAGCGAGCACCTGGAACGGAATGGAACATGCTTAATAGCATACGCAAAGCCATGAAGTGGCAGGAAAATAATGCCGTCATGGCAGCTCAAACCCGAGCCAAGCAACCCGGGACGGGTACGACTCGGAGGCAACGCAAGATCTCAACATCCAAGGAGGTGCAAACAGACCCGATCAGGGTTCTAGTACCGTTGCGACGCTGGGCCCTGTCGGAAACCGAGGACCAACCTGAGGTAGGGGCTAATCGCAAAAGCCCTGGGGAAGACCAGGCCCCTGTAAATGGGGAGCAAGCTAAAAGCCCTGGGGACAGCCGACCTACGGGTAAGGGGCTTTCATCAGTAAGCACTGGGGATACCCCAGTAGCTGGCATTTCTACCTCTACCCAGGTGGTACCAGAGACACCAGCTAGTAAACGAAAACCACCCAGAATAGTGGTCACGGATGCGTCTCCACCGCAGCGGGGAGGCAACCTGCAGCCATGGGCCACGGCTAATAACCCGACAAGGAGAGAACTCACGGAAAGTGACGCCTCAGATGATGAAACAGAGGGTTCAGGATTAACTCTTGCCCCTGTCGAAGTTCATGGCACTGGAGGTACCCCAGTAACGCCGTTAAAACTTCGAAAACACACGGACGGCCAATGGGAACAAGTAACCCGGAAGTCAAAAGCCTCCTCAGGTACTGAGCAGGCTGCGGTTCCCACCCAGAACAGATTCGCTCTGTTAGAAGTCCAGGAGTATGCGCCTATTAGACACGGCTGGGCAGTAGTCACACAAGCTGCGGAACAGGCCCAGATAGTAGCCCAGTCTATTGGGGAACAGATCCAACAATTGTCCGTGAACGTAATGTCCGTGACGGACCAGGTACGCCAGTCCATGCAAGAGTTTGAACAACTCTTAGCTGAGTTTGCCCAAAAGGACTATGAACGCACATTGGAGCTCCAACAAAAGGGAGTGTTCCGTGAACCTGACCGACCCCTTTGGTCCGAGGACCCTCCACAGCCTAGGAAAGGCAGACGTGGCGTACAACTGAATGACCCCAACGAGATTATAGTACTAGATAGTACACCATTGGACGAGGACTCCGCGCCTATTCAGCAGGAAGTTACTCCCGCTGAGGGGGAGGGCGCTACGGTCCAGCAAACGGACACTACAGTAACAACCTCAGAAGCGGCTGATACAACAGCGAATCCAGCTGGGCAAGGTACAGCCCCGGTAAATCAGCAGGAAGTGACTTCTACTGATCTTGGGGATAAGTACGGCATCTGGGATCTAGAAGAACAGTTACGGGCTGCGCTCACCCCAGGCAGACGAGTTGAGTTTAACCTGGATGCGGAAGCAAGCGACAACGAGGAAGCTAGTGGGCAACCCACTGCTTCAAATAAACACCTAAACAGAGCGGTACTCTCTGTTTTGAATGGGACGGTACCGTTTTTCGTCTCTCAATGTACCCATATAGCTTTGAAGAAAAGCCCGTACGTTATAGTAGAGGTGAAGGGCATCAAGACTCTAGCCCTGTTGGACACAGGGGCTAATATTTGCCTGATGTCCAAGCAATTTTTCGACCAGCTTAACGTTAATGGGCGTTTACATCTGGATGAAACAAAGGCTACTGAAGTAGCCACGGCTGCCGATGACCGGAGCCTAGCTATATTGGGTACAACTAAAATCTCGTTTAAGCTGTATGGCGTTTGGTACGAATATACCTTTAATGTCACGAATAGCCTACAACAGGATTTTATTATCGGCTATGACTTCCAGGCGGATCACAATTGGGTGATTTTTCCCCACCAACACCTTCTGCTCTGCGACAAGAAGAAGGTGCCGTTGCTAACCCCAGGTGACCTGCAGGCGTTAGCTAACCGTTTCAGTATAGCCGTTTCGTGTACAGTCTATTATTGCATGAGGGAGACGTGCAAGCTACCTCCACGATCCGAGGTTATGGTGCCGGTTCGTTGCTGGCTCGACGGCGCAGCAAAACCCGCTACAAATCAGGCAGTTGTATTCGAACCATCAGATGAGGTCTTAGTAGACTATGAGGTCTACCCTGTACCTGGAGTCCTGGAAGTGTCCTCTCAAGTAAACTATATCAAAGTTTACAATCCTTTGGACAGAACGGCGCAGTTACCGAAGGGGCTACCCCTAGGACAGGCAGAACCAGTCACTACGGTGACCGAGCGACAAGGGTTCCGCTATGCGGCCGAATTAGGAGTGAACTTTGCACAGATTCACCCTCATTTAACTGGGTGGGCGACTCACCCAGCGACTCAGGTACAGGAAAAAGAATTGCGACATGCCCTTACGGAGGTCGAGAAACTAGAACCCTACCATCCAGGTGATACAGTTCCAATGGTCAATAGTGTCGGTAATGCTATACCAGTTCCACGGTGGGTTGACCCTACTGTGTGCGTAGCTCAGGATGACCAGACATGGGGCTATGAGGAGCCACCGGCATTGACGGATAAAGGCTTGCAGGCCTTTAATGACCTACACTATTCGGCTGATGAAATGACTTCACAGCCTATGCCCTCATTGGAAGAACGTCAGCAATTTGTCGACGAGAACGTCGACTTTGACTCCATGATCCTAGATGAGGAAGGCAAAGCGAAACTACGGGATATACTGGTAGAATTCTATGACGTGGTCGCCCGACCGGGTAACCCGGGTCGGACTAAGGTCGACCAGCATGTCATCGACACAGGCAAAGAGGGTCCTGTGAAAGGACGATCCTACCGGTATAATCCCAAGGACAAAGCCGAGATTGAAAAGCATATCCGTGCAATGCTAGATGAAGGGGTCTGTTCACCCTCTACCAGTCCCTGGTCCTCACCCTGTATTCTGGTCGGCAAGAAAGACGGCACTACCCGTCTAGTAATTGATTACCGACGGTTGAATAAAATTACGAAGAAGGATAGCTATCCTTTACCTAAGATTGACGAGATCCTGGATCAACTCCAGGGCGCCGTCATATTTTCGACTATTGACTTAGCGGCAGGGTACTGGCAAGTCGAGGTCTACCCAGAACATCGTGAAAAGACAGCCTTTGTGTCACACATGGGCCTTTTTCACATGAACGTCATGCCGTTCGGGTTGTGTAACGCACCCGCAACGTTCCAACGGCTAATGGAAAAAGTCTTGACAGACTTACCAGTGTATATAGATGACGTTCTGATTCCATCTACAGACCAGGAATCACATTTGACAATGCTCAGGTCAACCCTGATGCGTTTACGAGAGAATGGGCTGCGTATCAAGCTTAAGAAGTGTTGCTTTGCACGGGAAGCGGTGCCTTTTCTGGGCCATTACGTGGGCCGTCATGGCATCAGTGTTGACCCAGACAAGGTGAAGGCAGTGTCCCAGCTTAGCCCACCCAAAGACGTCAAAGGCATTCGGTCTTTTCTGGGAATGTGTGGCTACTATAGGCGGTTCGTTTCGAACTACGCAAAAGTTGCAGCGCCACTGACGGACCTGCTGAAGAAAGGTGTACCCTTTGTATGGTCCGACGCCTGCCAGCAAGCCTTTGAGGCACTCAAACGGCATTTGACACAAGCGCCAGTCCTAGCCTTTCCTGATTTTGACAAAACCTTCTACGTTTCGACGGACGCTAGTAAGCGGGGGTTCGGAGCTATCCTGGAGCAAAAGTTCTCTGTTCCTCGGAGTCTGGACAAACCCAACGGACCGCGAGTGTTACGCGAGCGGCCAGTGGCATATGCTAGTCGAACCCTGACTCAAGGCGAGAAGGGCTATTCTGCAACTGAAATGGAAGCCTTCGCGGCTCTATGGGGATGCCAGAAATTTCGGCATTACTTGTCCGTTAAGCAGTTCGTCCTGCGTACCGACCATCAAGCAGTAAGGGACTTACTGAATAATATAAAAGCCTTGGGACAAGGCAAACTGGCCAGGTTTGCAACGCGTATGCTCGAATTTGATTTCATAGTAGAATACCGGCCAGGCCGAGAGAATGTAGGACCGGATTGTCTATCGAGATTAGATCCGATCGATGAACCCGAGGACAGTGAACACGAAGCGACTGCGGTTATGTACCCTCCCGAGGTGTACGCTTTGACAGCGGCCCTCCCGGCTCCACCGACCCTGCTTACTTGGAAACGCGAACTTCGAGACGAAGAGGAATTCGCGATTTTGTTGGACTTTCTCGAGCAAAAGCGGTTACCGGCTAACCGACAGGAAGCTCAAGAGGTTAGAAAGTTGCGTTCTACCTTTTTTATACGTAATGGGGTGCTCTATCGTTGGCACTTGAATAAGCACGCAGAAAGGAGAGGGTTACCCTTTCCTACGGTAGTTGTCCCGAAAGTCCAACGAGAAACTTTGCTGAAGGAAGTGCATTCTGATTTCATGACAGGGGGGCATCGTGCCCAACAGAATGCCATGGCCAGCTTAGAAACCAAGTACTGGTGGCCACGCATGTCACAAGACCTCGAGGACTATATTGCTAACTGCAAATCTTGCGCCAAGTTTAGCCAGGGTCCTCGTCGACATCAAGCTACCATGCAAAATACGGTAGTGGTACGGCGGCCATTGGACGTGGTCGCTATGGACGTTATGCATTTCACGCAGAAGGAAACAAATCGAGGCAATACCTGCGTCCTGTGCATAGTCGACTACCTCACGCGTTACGCGGAGGCGTTCGCTATGCCTAACGAGAGGGCCGAAACTACAGCGTACTGGTACTTTAACGGCTTCGTAGCTCGGTGGGGTGTCCCCGCTCGAGTCCTAACAGATCAAGGGCCTAACTTTATGTCCGTTTTCATGAAGGCGTTGGTGGACGCGAGTGGTTCAGAGCGACTCCGAACTACTGCATATCACCCGCAAACGAACGGCGTAGTGGAACGCTTTAATCGTACGCTCCGAAGCCTGGTTGCCCAGTATGTGAATTGCTTCCAGTCCGATTGGGACGACTACCTGCCATGGGGCCTATCCATTTATAGAGCGACAATTCATAGTGCTACAAAGGAAACGCCCTATTTCTTGATGACTGGTAGGGACTATCGGTATCCGCTAGATAACTTCTTCCAGCTTCCTGGTGAAGAAGGCACCACACAAAATTACAGCGATGCACGAAGCCAGTTACTGGCTCGGCTTAATGAAGCCTGGCGGATTGCCCACGAGGCTTTACAGGAAGCAGCTTTGGTTAACAAGGAGCGGTACGACACCAAGGCTACACCTGTGGAGTATAAGCCAGGTACCCTGGTTATGCTTAATATAGAGCAAAAGAATGTACCAGCGGGTTTGAGTAAGAAGTTACGGCCTAAGTATGAAGGACCGTACCGAATCTTGGACAAGATTTCGGTAACGAATTATCGGATAGCTAGAACCAACGGACTGAGTGACCCAGTTGTTGTCAATATCAATAGACTGAAACCGTTTATTGATGCTCCAGTGAAGTTACCTGTCGTGACATTGTAGGTTACCTGCAATGGTCGCATGGAGCTCAGAATCTAGCTAAGCCTTGTATGACACAAGAGCGCTCTTGTATCTTGTGGATTAATTCGGATTTTTAAATCAACGCGCGTTGCACTAGTAGCTAGGGTTTTAACCTAACACTTGGTGGTAGCATAGTATGTGTCGCATAACACCCTTAAGGGGGTGGGGTAAAATTCTTTTCAGGACCTCCTTTTAGATTCATTGTTTCGTCGTAAAGTGGGGTTTCCATTCAATTTTATAATTCCTTTTCTTTAACCTATGGCTATTGGAAACTTAGTCATGGGTCTATTCATTTTTTTTCTCATACCCTAATTTTCTTTAAACCCTAAACTACAGGGTTTCTCCAACTCTTTAAATCTACCTAGGGGGGTTTTCTTTTAATTCATACGATTCCTTATTTTTGTGGCAAATTAGTCAAGGTGGTCCTGCCCTGTTTTTCTGTCTTTATTATGTACGCCTATATGTACTCATATAAGCGTATATACCGGTATGCGTGTCTCTAATCCTTATGTGTGTCGTTTATTTGACTTCTCCCCTTACGTAGGCTAATATTAGGTAGTTCACCCTTTCTGTATGTGTAGTTTTTTTTCACCTTTCATTCTTTTCTTTCACATCTATTATGCTTTCACCATCTGTTAGATTTTTCACATGTTTCTGAGGCCTGGCTTAGATTACTGTACCTGCTTGGGAACGCACTAAGTCCTGGGTAACCCATTGCACGACTTTGCACGTACTACAGCTGTTAGGGAAGATACTATACAGTCAGGTTGGTACTGGTTTTGGGAATACGTAGTAAGGATGCCTTACTGCGTGCTTTTACTGGCATCTAGTCGGAGTCACTTCAGCTAGTTCTTAGGCCAGAACTCTCTTGCAACACATGTTAACCATGTTGCTGTTAACCGGAAGCCTCAGGCAAGACGTTTTGGGGCTTCAAACCGGCACTACCCGACAACATCTTGATACGAGGTGTCGAGGGTATGGTCGGGCCACAAGACTTCTATGACGATTGGGAAGCGCGGACCCCGCTGTCCGCGGTGGACTATGACGCTTTTATTAGAGTCATCCGTAAACGGATTGACCAGGGGAGCGCGATGAACTCGCCCCACCGTTCTTTGGGACGGATTACCCGCCCCCAGAAATGAGAGATGCACCGTTACGGATGCAGACTAACAGAACGGGCGAATATATCGTGGAACTAGCACCACCCGGAGAAGAACGGAATATCTATTACCCTTGCATCGGCGTGGTTTACTATGACCCCGCCAACGCCCATCGCGCCAATTCCACCCTGCCAATCGATTCTTCCAGCCCTTTATGGTTCGATTTCTGAGCTGCCCGGCCCAGATTAAGGTAACACCAGTGACTGGTCTACCTTCTGTACAGTTAATAATCGTGACGATTATTTTCTAGGTCCTTTCATCATAACGGCGGAGGTTCATCATAACGGCGGAGGTCTATCATTACGGCGGAGGTTCATATCTCTCACCATTCCATCATTTGCCTTTTCCCTATTGGACATTCTATTCTTGGCTTGGACTTACTCTTTTTCTGGACTTATCTACTCTAATTAATGATCCTATTTTCCCTGGCTGTGACTCTACCTATTTGTGCCTCTACTCTTTAACTTGGACTTACTTTATGCTCTAATTTATGAAGACTTCCCTTACTTGGACTTATATTTCATTATGTGATGCCTATATATATATTTACTGGATTGGACTCTCCTTTATCTGGACTTAATTAATCCTATGATGCCTCTATTTCCCGGCTGTGACTCACCCTATTTTTGACTATATCTGCTTTGGACTTACTTTTATGCTCAATTTATGAAGATTCCTCTATTTGGACTAAAATTGCTCAACTATTGCCTTCCCGATTGTGACTTACCCTATAGTGACTTTACTTGCTCAATTTTATGATCTTCCCAAAGATTTCTGCCATTCCAACGACAGTGATGCTTAATGTATATATACTTTCCTACAGAAGACGATTCCCTAATTTTGTGATTGGACTAGATGTATACTTTAATATGTGTATGTTCTTGTCATATTTTATTAGTCGCGGTGTTATTAATGGTTCAAAACTAACCTTTTCCGAGCATTCTTTTAAAAATTTAGACGTTTTCTTAACTACATACTACCATTTTACCCTTTTCTTGAGTATTATTTTAAAATTTAATCCAAATTTTATGTATCTTGTGATTCTTTTCGTCTGTGGTTTTTCTTGCATAATTCTTGTCATGTCATATAGCTTTATGTGTGTACCTTGTGTATTTTAATCATTTAACCAAAGTTTATTTCAAAAATTTTACTAAAAACATCGTTTATTCTTTTCTTGAAGATTTCTTTCTTATTTTTGCAGTTTTATTAACGGGTTTGATTCATTTTTGCGGGTTTTGTATTTGTGTTACCCCCTGTCACCTGATGTAACGTCAGAGGATGGGTGACGTACCAGTTAGGTCCCATTATCTTCCCTACCTGCCGCCACTTTTTACCAAAATTATTTTAATTTATTTAGTAGTCCCAACTGTTCCTGCCCCTAACGTACCCACTGTCTGGTTTTTATGGTCAAAATTTTATCTAATGTCAGTTTTGTGTCCCTCTCCAGTGCGCCAAAGTAGCTCCCGATTTATATGCCCCTGTCATTCTAGGGCCTGCAGCGCGGTTGGGAGGATCTTCTACAAAATTCCTTATTTTACAGGACTTTTACTTACATTTTAACCGGTGTTTCGCGTTTTAGTTAACTCCAAGACTCCATTTAACCCCCCTCTACTTTAATTTTATTTAATTCATAAGTGCCACGAGGGTACTTGGGGACTTCTTTGTACCCTTTTGGTTCTTCTTATGCATGCTTAAGCATGTTTTGGACTACTTTGTAGTCCTACCTTTAATTTTAATTACTTATATCTTATCTAAAGATTCCACAAACTTACTCCTAACCCTGCGCGAAACACTGGGATTTATTTACTTATTTCTAAACTCTACTAAATTAACCTATCTTAACAACCCTTTGGGTTCTTAAATTTTGTGGAAGATCTGAAGGGAAGTGAGGTAGTCGATGCGAGCTTAGGCCCACCCTCCCACCCAGCCGAAATTTGCGCTCTGTGAGCTGTGCGAGAGGTTACCTCCGTACCTTAGCCTGAAGATGCTCTCATGAAGCTGACATTCTGGTTCTTTTCCTAGTCTCATAATTTGTTTTCTTTTACGGGTACTTGTCCTCGCCGTGACGGCTGGAGGACCTGGTTTATTTCCCAATTGCGCACCGTCCCAGTGGCAATATAATGGCAGTTCCCAAGCGCATTTTTCTAGCCGGTCGCCACTAGTCCGCTGACGCCAAGTCGGCCCTAACCTTGTTTCTATATTTAGTCATGTTCATTTAGCTAGTTTCTTTGCTTTTTATAACTTGTCATGTATTATAATTCGTTTTCGCCGTACGTACGTTGTGAGGCCCATTTACCAAAAATTCGTTAAAAATTTTCTGAGTTTAAATTTTCAACTACTTTTTGGTCATGTTGTCCCTCGCAGGAGCTCGGGCGGTAAGCCCTGGGGAGTTGTAATGAGGCGGCGTGACGTCAGGCCTCTAAAAATATTATGTATGTGTGTTTGAATTTATTTTGGATTGAAATTGTGTTAGGAAAGTTATTTTGAAAGTAATTTGTAATGTGTGAAATTTGTATAGAAATTGTGTTTTGAAATTTGGTTGAAATTTATGTGTGAAGGTCTTGTGCTTGAGTTTGTGCGCTTATGTGTAAATTACGTATATGTGTGTCAGCCAGCCTAGCTAATAGGTGGCGCTGCTGAGACGTCTATTTTCTCTAGAAGCCTCTCCCAGCATCTCGTCTTTCAAGGGGGTCTCAAAATTGTCCAATCAAATCCTTCCACGCTCTCTCAAAAACCAGTCCTGTCTAGACGTCTCAATTTTATTCAGTCTGGGTCGTGACGTTAACGTGGGCAGTTGTGTACTTTTATCTGCGCTCTCAGTGTTTTTATAAGTTACCCTTCGTATTTCTTTACAATTACTGTGCTGTGTCCGACCCTTATTAGCTGTGCTTATTCACTGGTTATCTTACATGTCTAAAGGGTTTACCCCTCTAGGCTTTTAGTCGCTCCAGGTTAACCCTGTTGAGCTAGACTTATCATCTTTATCTTAGCTT
This sequence comes from Trissonchulus latispiculum, assembly GCA_030248195.1. Classification (NCBI taxonomy): domain Eukaryota; kingdom Metazoa; phylum Nematoda; class Enoplea; order Enoplida; family Ironidae; genus Trissonchulus; species Trissonchulus latispiculum. Next base: position 43,123 of record JASAND010029725.1, on the reverse strand, counting down.
TATTAGTTTTTCTGAATCTATTGCTCCTTATTTGTTCTGAATGTCTATAAAAGTTATCTTTAAATATTTAGGCTCTCTCTTTTCTAGTTAGGTCAGTCCTTTGTAGCTCTTTCTTGGTAGTTCTTGTATTTTATTGCTAAAGTTTGGTAATTCTATTCTTGTGTTTTGTTCGTGTATTGTTTAAAATAATCTGTCCTTATTACACTGTACCTCTTATTTTAAATTCTTGTACGCAATTTTCGGGGTCCGCCCCAATATCAAGCATACTTTTCAAGTAAATGTGGTCTCTTTTTGGACCATTTTAGGGCGTCTTATTTAGTTTAGGTTTTTGTATTAGACTTGTATATTCGGTAAGTAGGGTTTTTCTAAGAAATATCTGGGTAGGTAATTAGTTATTTTTTAAGCATGTACATTTCAGCAAATTTGGGGTAGGTTACTAATTTGAGTCTTTGCTCTTCATCGGTGGTTAAACTCCATTCGGTAGGATTCACTTAGGTCTTGTTGGCGAGGTTAGTTAGGTCGACTGGAACTACATCTCCTCCAGGTTCGACGTTCTCCTTGTGCACAGTTTCCCACTCGTAAAGTTTGGTCGGTACACTTCCAACTTTACAACCCCCCCCATACCCCCCCACCCCCCCTCCCCCCCCCCCCACAATTTCCCCCCGCCCCCCCCCCCCCCCCCCCCTTTTCTTAAATCTACACACAAATTATACTCCCAAAAGGTCTTTCACCCCCAATACCCCTTCTTCCTCACCTCCTTTTTTTTTATCTTTTTCTCTTACTCCCCCCCATACCCCCCAACCAAAACCCCCCCCCATTTCCCAAAAAAAAATCTTTCCTTTCAATTCACATCCATCCAAAAAATAAAGCAAAAACAAAATTTAACCATTTTCCATATTTAATTTTTTTTTTTTTATCACACCATCCCCTCTTTCCTACAAAATTTATTATATTTTTAAAAAAAAAAAAAATTATTATTTTTTCTGACCCCATTTCTAAGCCCGGTTCATACCTCTGTCCGTTTGTCCGTTTTTGGTTGTCCGTTTGTCTGATCACATACTGGTTCATACCTTTCCATTTTCCGTTTGTCCGTTTTTCCGTTTTGGTAATTGGGTAACAGGGTAATTGGTACTCATGTTTTAGTGCTTAGTTCAGTGTTTTAGTTTATTATAATGATATAATAGACATATTTCGCGCCGAAGGCCCGAAAATTTTTTGAAAAATAGGTGTTTACACACGTGGCAGGAAAACATTCCTGGGAGGCAACACAATTTCGGGGGGGGGGAATTCCGCCATTCCCCCCCTGGTTACGCGCCTGCATCTAGGAAAGTTTGTGATTGGACACACTCTTGGAGGACGCATAAAAATCGTGCATCAAGTCGTCAAAATTTCATATCAGTTTTTCCTCCTTTGCCACAGTCGCTTGGACACACATGTTTATTGATACAGTATATAGACGTCTGAAAAACGGGGGGGGGGGTTGAACGGGAGGGCGGTGGAGCCCTGAAAAGATGACAGTTATAAACCTAAATCTGCCGGGTTCATTTTGGATAATCTAATGTTTCTTTTGATTTCAGATTACTTGATTCAATGATCCAATTGCAACAACTTCCGAAGGAACTCCTTCTGAAAATATTTTCCTACGTCCCTTTGCGCGATCGAATTGCGTTTGAAGGATCTCTTTGTAGAGATTTTGATGAAGTGATCCTACAATCCTATGCTGAGGTGGACGAATTGATGCTTGGATTGGTAGAGTCTTACTCGAGCCCCATCAAAATAACTGAACTCGTAAGATGGGCAAGTACGAGATTGCGTAATCTATCAAAGCTGCATCTGACATCCCCTGTCCCGTCAGAAAGCTTGAAGTTGATCTGTCAATGTTTTCCTAATTTGCATACTCTTACACTGGTGTGGCCCTATCCATTGAGAACAGCGGCAGAAGGTCGATCGCGACTTTTCGCGGAAAATAAATCCGATGTAAGAAGTTTTTCTGATTTTCCAGAGCATTTGGTGAAGTTACGTGTTGTTATGGAGCGCCAGGTGTCGGAATTTCCTTGGGAATTTTTGACTATTTTGTCTGACATTGTTAGCTGCAGCTGTCCCAATTTGAAGTCACTGGAATTGGATAGCTCGCTTAACTTTTTGGATGGCTCTATTTCGGACCTGTGGACCTTGCTTAACTCCTCCTGTTTAGAAAGGGTGAGTTGTTCTCTTTTGGTCAACTCATCTACTGGAATCTGGAATGGACTGCCTGACTGTGTTCATTCCCTCACTTTGCGCCGCGGGTACCAGGGAAATGTGCCTGCTGCGGAAAGTCTTGTCAACTGCTGCCTGGAAAGTTTGACTATTCAAAATCTATCTATCGACTGTTCTCTGTTGTCCGAGAATGCGGTCATTTTTCCCAAATTGAAGGTCCTTAAAGTCCATGCTAATGACTCGTTTCACTGGGATCGCTTGTGCTACGCGGGTCAACTCCAAACCTTTCACTACGATAGCAGCAATTTCCTGCCAAGTTTGACTGCAATTGAATATGTTGCAGCCAGAAATCCATTCCTCACTGAAATTTGCATTACTATTTCCGTTTCCTCTTTCTACTTGAACAAGGTCTTGTTGCTTTTGGCCAAGATTCCGACATTGCGAAAACTAACTGTTGGTTATTTGGCCTGGAATGGTTGTCGACTGATGGCTGAATACGTAAATATCGTTTCGCCAGTTGAAACGATGACAGTTACCTTGCGTTTAGAGAAGGTTCCAGAAAAATTTTTTTATCTTCTATCCACCAACTATCCAAATCTGAAGCATTTGAACTTGGAGGTCTACATGATATGCCCCGAAGCTAAAGGTTGGCTGAATATCGTTCCATGCAGTCTGAGCCTACCTTCGTTGGAAACGTTTAAACTCAGCTGTAAAACCTCAAGCGATCTAGCAGCTCTGAACTTGCGTCTGTCTACCGGAGATTGTCTGAAAGAAATTCTGATTCAAAGTCCACTAAGTCGTAATGACATCCCGTGGCTATCGAAGACAGGGAGAGTGGATTTCCCTAATCCCTGGCCCTTTCTCAAAAATCTGACCGTAGGTAATCCCAAGTCTTTGCGACGCTTGAAAATTCCTTTCTCCATTGAGTGGGCAGACAATGTGGGAATTTGTGCACCACTTTTTATCGAACGATATGGCAACCTCTGTATCCTTGGATGTTCCGAGTCTTTCTGACAACGAAAAGCGACATGGCGCTAAAATGATCTCGGAGTATCTGGTATGTCTTGAGCGCCTGGAAGTAACGGAATATTTCTGCTCTGAACAACCCTTTCTTGCTGTCTATTTTGTTGGCTATCGTCTTCGTCAATTTCAATCCAATCGAATTCGCAATCATTTGGAGTCCACCGTTACTTTAGGTTCTTTGGCCTATTTATTTTATTCTCGGCCGAAGCGTAGCGTTTTGCGTTTGAAGTCATCCTTAGCGGAAAAGGTCAGGATGCATTTTTCCGGAGATCGTCATTTGTCTCAGCGGAATTCCCGGATTCTAAGTCCATCTAATCCATCAAATCCGGACAAGGTTGATCCTGTCCCAGTCAATCAGCATTTGGTCTTGGATGGAACCAAAACTGAATTCCTTGATTTGGCTGACATTGAACAGCTGGATCTCTAAATGCTTGATGTTTGTTTCTTCGTTTTCAGATAAACTCCTTTTCTTGAGTTACTCCTGTAATTTGATGCTTATATATAATGCCTTACTTTTACTTTACGTCTATGTAATTTGGTTTTAGCATTATTTTAGTCAGTCCTCGTTTGCAACAAACTGAAATCTCTTGCTCAAGCTTTTCAAGCTGAAACAAGTTATCTATACCTGTCATCAGAATTCTTTTAGAAAGTTAGACGTATAAATTTTCGGGGTAACTGCAAAGAATTTAGTCTGTTTTGCGATTAAGGTCTCCGTTTGTGCAGAATAATCACTACGTACATTGCAAACTAGCTTGCATACTGAGTTAAGAAAAAATTAAGAATTATCTGGTCTGCGAAAACTTTCAATATTTTTGGTGAAATCTACTCCAAAAAACTTGCGACTCTCCGTTGCGTATATATTAGTGAAATCGAAAAACAGTTTCGCGAAATTTTGGATATTCTACTCTACTCTCTATCTTGATTATTCGGAAATGTATATAGGGTAAACTAGCTTTGTATGGACAATAAAACATCGGTCTGTCTTCAGCATATAACAGCGCTAGCCATGAACGGACAATATTTTTCGCTGTATGGACACAACTTGCGTTGTATGGACACTGAACTTTACATGCAAAACATAGGAGTAATAAAATTTTTAAATGCTTCTTTTGAACATAAATAGAAGGTAGAAGCTTAATTTTTTGGATTTAGAGTTATTTGACTGTCCTCTTTCGATTGCAGTAAAAACATTAAAAAATAAAAATTTTCGAAATTGCTTAATTTCCATTTAGAATGGTAGGTAATGTCTTCAAAAACATGTATAAAAAGTTTTACATTAATCTGAGACTTTTTGTTAAAGTTATCAGCATTACAAATCCTGCTTTGAAGTCACATAAAATACACACAAATTTTGCTGTCCATACAGGGAAAGTGACGTGTCCATACAATGCTAGTTCAAGATTAATCATTACTAAATTAATAACTTTTAATAGGCGTTACCATTTTGAAAAACAATTTGACCAGATTATAGGAAACACAATTAGACACATTTCGATAGAAAAATGTTCTTAAATATTTATAGTTTGACATAGCATTTTTCTCCTAAACTTTAACCTAAAAATTGACGTTTTCTAAGAGTGTTGCATCGAAAACAATATATAAATCTGTAGCGGTTTCATTTTTGAAGAAAACTTGTTGAAACTTGGCAAAGTGGTACTAAGAATAACAAGCTTTCTAACGATGTGAAGTTTTTTGAAATTGGCCAACCTTTGGAGAAAGATATTTAGTCAAATCTTATCTAGTGTTCATACAAGGTTAGTGTCCGTACAAAGCTAGTTTACCCTAATGCAATAGTTGTAGAAGTTGACATGATACATATTATATTGGCTTTGTTTTTTTACTCCAAGGTTTTAGACGGAATTCTTTATTATGCTCTGATATATACTGCTTGTTGTTTTAATGTAGTTCTGGAAGAGCAGTGTAACTCGATTGACTTCTGCTGCAAAGGTGGTTTGTATTATGCAGGATGTCTGAGTAACACCCTATAAGATTTGCTATTATCAAGAATACATAATACATAAGTGTATGGCAAGCTGTGTATTATCAGCTCGCTACATCCGGTGCGCGCTATCGGCTGACCCCCCCCCCCCCCCCCCATAAATTGACAAAGAAATTCGCCCGCTATGACGCAAGAGACGCACTTTGAACCAACTGACTACATAGCGTATGGCGCTTGTCATACTCTTATGTATTATGTACTCTTGTTTGTCGATTTTGTTGGCCATTTTGTTCTATTCCCAGCTTGCCAGTTTTCCAGTGTCGATGTATCGTATTTGGTTTCACAATATGTTTACATATATAGTTTGAGGTTTTTAGTGATTTCTATTAAAACCTGATGTTTGTGAATACCATTTATATATAGACGGAGAATCCTAAGTGTCTGAAACGACACTGAATCTATATTCTCGCGGATAACAATCGACAGCCACCGATCTAAATGATACTAGAACGCAGGTCGGGCCGGCGGGACCGGAGATTTATGAGGTGCACTCACTACAGATATGTTTGAAGACATTGGGTGTTGTAGTCTTGCTCAATGTGAAGCGAAAGCTAGACTTTCCCTGAATTGAAACGTTGTCTTAAAGTCACCACGCAGTTTGCATCAGCTTGCTATTCTTGTTATAATCCTTCGATTGTTTAATCAACGACTAGATGCAGAAAATCAGGCGCGATTGTTTTTCAAGAGCAGTTTGCTACAAAAATTACCCGTGGGGGGGGCTGACCCGGGGGTCATTTACTCTGTAATGAGTAAATCCAAAAAACGGTTAGATAGTGCGGCTTGAGGACTAGAGTTGTTGGGTGGCCTGTGTTAAACCGGCCGCCGGCCCAGAGTAAGAGCCAATCCGGCCGGCCGCCGGTTTTCTGAACCAGGCAAATACGCAATATCTGTAGTACAAAACCATCTGTAACTGTTTGCATCATTTAATGCTAAACCTTTTGCAAAATGAGCCAAAAATAGTGCAAAACTGGTACCGGCCGGACGGTCGGCCTGTTCGACCCGGCCGGCCGGCTGGTCTCCATCACCTGCCCGTGTCGTATGCTACTTTTCCCCCATGCTGGATTTCCCCCTAACTAATAATTCATATAAATACGCATATAAAGGTATGGTAAGGTTAATATGACCCCTGAAGTGGACTCCAACCTACAGAAGGTTTTAGGGCGCCGGTGCTTATCTCCGGATTCACAACCCAAAGCCAGGAGCGATAACTCTTAATGTTGACAACATCTGTGGACGGGGGGGGCAGCCCTTCATCAGACATTACGCCAGAACACACACCTGTTACCTTCCCACCCGCACCCCATTTCCGACCAGTTAAGGATAGACAGCTGGGTAGAGAGCCAAAGGCGAACCGATTGTGTTTAGTCCCTTGCTCAAGGGGATTTGTGAAAACCTTGTGGTAGCGAGAGGGGATTCGAATTGGAACCTCGAACATCGAACCGAACCACTCCTTTAGGCGCAGTTTTAGTTTCAGGTCATTCACGAAATGCAGTTTAGCCTTCAGAAATAACATATATAAAGCCCACATTGATGATTATGCTTGCACTGCTGAATGTCAACGATATAGCGGCTTAAAACCTTTAGGAATATTCATGTTTGGCGGAAAGACTAAAAGCTAAGCTATATATATATGTATCTGCTGGATAGTGATTGGAGGTGGGAGTTGCAAAAGTAGGTTCCGTTTGCAGTAAGGGGTGGGGTCACCAATTTGGCTTATTCAACTAATCCTAGTTTGTTTCCGCAACCCCCCCCCCTCTTCCTCAAAAATTGCAACCCTTTTCGAAGACATCCGATTCAATCTTTGATTCCGCCAACAAACAGGAAGAAGGGTTTTGCCGAACTCCCTCCACCAAGCGGAGGAACATTCAAGTATTTGGTTCGCAGCACCGCTACGCAATGAAATGAAAAGGCTTCAGTGGTTTACTCTTCTTCTAATCATAGAAGTACTTCGAACTCTTGCCTTTATGTAGTCTTATAAGTGCACTCAGAGATGGACGCGGGACGAAATTTTTCGTTCCGTCCCGTCCCGTCCCGCACTCGATTTGTTTGTCCCGTCCCGCGGGATCCCGCAGTCCCGCAAATTTGATTATGCCCGTCCCGCAAAATCCCGCATAATTTCGTAATTGTCTTATATATTAGCTTAAATTAATGGTAATTAATACTAACTTAATATGAAAATTTAAAATAAGTTTGTTATGTAAACTTTACGCTATTTATTTTTCCTTGCTAAGATGCAAAGTCAGTATTTGATTTATTGTTCAAATAGGCTGCTGTGTGTAAAAATGTGAAATGCTTATATCATCTGCAAACAAACAACATCAATTGTTGATTTCAAAATATTATCCAAATTGGCCAAATAAAATCAAATTTAGCGGAATCAGAAAATTATATACTGCCATAGAAAAGCGATGGAACCGGGTCACTGTGGCAATTTGGGCCCCATTTCGAATCGGGTCACTGGGTCAACGGGCCAAGAGCTTGGATCCGGCCTTGATGCAGTTTTCGCAATTTCCTACAGATTATTTCCCAGAAATTTTTGGTTTAAAACTAAAACTTTTAGGTCTAATTTCAATGTGATGCTGATACATGATTTGCATGTTTTAAAATTTAACTTGAGCTTCATAATTTTCGCAGCTTGAGATTCTTTCAATATGGTCTCCAGCAAAATAGTGTTTGTTCTCATCGGTTCCATGAATATTGCATTGCATAGATCTATTAGAACTAGCTGGTTTGCAAATTATAACTGATTAAATTAGGCAATGCAGATTAAGCCAAGCTTCAAGTCTCTAGCTTTGTCCCGTCTTTAAGTTAAAACTCAAACCATTGACTGGTTATAAGTAATCAACACTTTATACAACTTCGAAATCATTTACATTACCTGTGTATACCTACTCAAAATTAAACAATAAACTTTCGATCAGAAAAGATACGCAAACCAGCACAGCAAATGAAACTTATATTACCTTAAAATTGAATTTTATAGAATAATTTGAAGAGGGACTGCAATGTTTTGAAAACTGTTATCTAGCCTTCTTAAAAATTCCCTAATTTTGTAGTAAATATATATAAGAAATCTTTGTCCCGCGGGATCCCGCGGGACGAAGGTTGTCGTTCCATCCCGTCCCGTCCTGCGGGATCCCGCGGGCTCCCGCGGCCCGCGTCCATCTCTGAGTGCACTTGTATTTAAGCTTGCCCTCCAGGTTTTCTGGACACGACTTTAAATTCGATGACCGGATGACCTTTGAAGCCTTACTTATAGGCCTTAGTGCTGCATAATGTTTCTCGGATTGAAACATTTGGGTTTTAACGGAAATTTATACACATATGGAAGTCTACACATATGCAGTACTGCAATGCAATACTACCAGCTGGAGCTGAAGAGTTAATTCATAGATTTAGTGAATGTAATAAGTAACTCAACAATTATGACGAAATAAATAAAAACGAAGGATGTCTAGAAGCAAATCTTTCGAAAAGAGCTATATTACTCTCTGACAACATAATAAAGTCAGGTATTGAAATCAGCGGTTTGGATTTTAGTTGAATAACGAACATCGTGCAGACTGGAGAGCTCTTTTCATCAGGTGATAACAGGAGTGTACAAATGAAAGACTTATTAAAAAATAAAATATATAAGCATAAATTACCTTATAAAGTTTCAATTTATAGCTAACTGTGCTAAAGTTTATAGGCTAAAGTTAAAGTGTGTCAGACATTTCATCTTCTCTCCCTTTAGACCTTAATATGAATAACATCTAACCGGACTAGGGATTGTTGGCAGGGGATTGGGTGGCTCCATTTCTTACTCGGCTTTGCAAGAACTCTCCTCCTTATACTGAAACCAAGGACATTCACATGAGCTTGAACAAATTTCAGAATTGTTATTTTAGTGTTGGGTTTGGGAAGCGTGTCAAAAATTTTCCGAAAATCTATCGTGTACACCATTTATTTACACGGTTCAATTCGTGTCAAAATCGCTTAACCGGCTTCTTTTGATGAAAGTCTGTGTTGTAGTTTTTGTAAATCAAATAAGCTAGTAAATGCTAAAAGAAAAGGAAAGAAAACCCGTGTACCTACTTAACTTTTTCATGCTTTCATGAATGCACTAAAGCTGAAATAAAGTTGGTGTGGTGCTACCGGAAAGCAAAAAGACAACAACAAAAAGTACCACAAGAAAATTGTAAAAAGAAAAAAGTAAAAATCGTGTAAATTTAATAGAAGACGTTTGGAATTCGTGTATATTTCATCGTATACACAATTTTACTTTTGACACGCTTCCTTGGCCGAAGCTTGCCTTGGCCGGAGTTTGAAGTTGGTCAGCCAATTGGCCATTGGCCGTTGGCCGATGGCCGACCCATGGCTGTTGGCGTTCCAACGGCCAACTGGTTGGTCGTTGGCCACTGGTTGGTCGTTGGCCGCTGGTTGGGCGTTGGCCGGTGGTTGGCCGTAAGCCGTTGCCATTGGCCGTTGTTTAGCTATTTGCCAACGTTGGCTAGATGGAATTTACTATTTTTATCCGTGAACCGTGCTTAGTTATGAGTGAACTTATTTAAAATTTATCCAAAATAGCTTTTTTAAATGTTCAGCTCCAATTCGCGATAATTTTGTCTCAAGTTTGCTGGAGGACTAAAATAAATTTATGAAACATTGACCACTGGACAAATTTAAAACAGCACGCACAGCAGCAGCAGCTAGCACAATTAAAATTACATGGAATCAGCAAGTTTTATTGAAAAAATAACCCTAACTACGATAACTGAGCACGGACGTATCGAAAAGTTGGAGCTAAGTGTCAACGTCTGATGTATGTATGTAGGTAAAGCTGAAAAGCTGCAGTAATGCATGTAACGTAACGTTTATAATTGCAACGTGTGCACGATATTATGCATCGAAATTAAATTTTGCAACACAGTTGACGCATAAAATCAGTAATTTGAGTTTGGCGAAAAGTCGGCCTTTTGCCAGCCACCGGCCACCGGTCAGCCAGTTGGCCGACCAACTGGTTGAGATTTTCTTGACCAACGGCCAATGGCTTGGCACGCGGCCGCACCGCCCAACGCACAACACTACTATTAACGTTGCAGACGAATTCTTTCATAACCCATCCAAACTTTTTCCTGCCAACCATCCGGTATTGCGATTCCATATAGTTGGCAAAATTTGGCGAAACCCAAGTAAACGCTGCGTGCAGGTCACACATTCTGCGAGCAAATGTCGCGATTACACTTCTGCTAAAGATCTAACTATGCACATCTGGAGGATGTTGTTCAATAGAGTTCTGAAATCTTTTCGTTTCAGCAAATCGCAAGTCGCCGGTCTGCAGCCTATTCAGCTTCAGGTTTGCGTCGATTCCCGGCATGAGCGATAAACTACTTTATGACCATGAGAATTGAGAAGGTAGTATATCACTGAATGAATGCCCTAAATTCGCCATGAGCTTTAATGCAAAGTACAAGAAGTATTACATACCTTCTGAGATTACAGCACAAATCATCATATGATTTTTAAGCTTTTACGTAATTTTTTCGATGAAACCAGTTCCTATCGAATCATGTTTGGGCAGCAGTAAAAAGCAAAAAAATGATTCATTTCTGTTTAGACTGGAAAAAATTCCAAGATTTTAATTTTACAACATTTCAGCTCACACATAACCTGTAACCATAAAACCAACAAAAATGAACGCATAACACTTTTCTGGTTAGAGCAAACAACAACTTGCACAAATTACAAAATGACTGTAACAGGAATATTACATTAAAGCAAACATTCTGCTCATAAAAGACAACGACAAGACTGCCCTATTTTTCTGTAACAAATATGTTTCTATCATAGCATAGCCGCCCCTATCTAGTGTTGTTCACCAGTCCAATTTTTCGTGGACCGGCCGGTGGCCGCCAGCAGGTGTACCGGCCCTCAACGGCCAGCCGGCCGGTGCCAAGTTTCGCCGGCTGTCCAAAATACAAATAAAAATAAAAGAAAGACATATATATATATATATATATATATATATGTTAGTTTTAAAGGCAAATTTTAGCAAGTCTAAGGCGATAAGCCGCAGAAACTGTCATTGGCCGGTCAGCTGCCTTGTATCTGACCGGCCGGCCTGATCTCGGCCGGCAGTCAGCGGCCGGCCGGCCATCCGGTCCATACAGGGCCGGTGCGCAACACCTGGGGGTTTTTAGTGGGGGGACTTTTTGGGCACCCCCCCCCCCACTCGACACCTCCCCCCACTCTGCCCCACCCCCACTTTTTTCGGCTTGTGTGCCCAGAAAATGCCAAATTTTAAGGATTTTTGGTGAAAATTTTCAAAACTTTTCCGGCTTTGCCGGAATTTTTTGGTCAAAATCGTCTATTTTGGCACTCAAACTCGATTTTTGAGCACTTTTAAGCATAGTTATAGCAGTATATGTAGAAAACAGACTATTTTTACAGCATTTTTGCCAATTTTAGACCACTTGGATCCCCCTGGGTTCCCCCCACCCCACTTCCCCACCCCCACTTTTGTTCGTCTAGAAAAAGCCCAGAACACTATCCCAAGCTATCAGCGGTTTACTTTTTTGCACTTTTTATCTCTAAATTTAAAAAAAAATAAAAATATATATTTACTCAATATTGTATGCATGTATACTCTTGTATGTAAAACACCTCGTTTGGGGGGGGGGTGTGGAGGTCGCCGAATGGGGTCTCTAGCACAATTCCCCCCCAGCCCTAACTTTTGATTTTTTGACCAAAAACTTTGAAATTTTGTATGGGTTCATGAATTCAAAAAATAAAAAATTTTGAATTTTTTAAAAATTTTAAAACATTTTGCTGAAAACTTGCACACAGGGGTTTTCAGGGGCGCTGAGCACGAATCCGAAATCCGTTTTTCGATAAAGCTTTTCATTTGCTTAAAATAAGCTAGTTATAAGCTTAAGATGTAAGCTTATCCTGAGTTAACGAAAAGCTTTATCGAAAAACGGATTTCGGATTCGTGCTCAGCGCCCCTGAAAACCCTGTATGCACGTTTTCAGCAAATATTTTTCAAAAAATTTTTCGGTTCCTTGGTCCTCTTTTCCAAACTAAAACTTAAAATTTTTTAATTTTTGAATTCATCAGCCTCTAGTATGCACCCATACAAAATTTCACAGTTATATATTGGTAAAAAATCAAAAGTTAGGGCTGGGGGGAATTGCGCAAGAGACCCGCCGAATGCCCCCCTTTCACTGAAAATAAACCAGACTCTCCCCTCTGCGCTATCCTGTTTCAAGGAATAAAAACGCCGAGACACGGAAATGGCTAAACAGACACACTTACATTGTATATCATAAGAAATGCATATAGAAGAACTAACTATATATAGTCAAGCGGGAAAAAAAACCCACTTTTCAGATTTTTGGCCAGAACTTTTTAATGGTTTGACATATCGAAATGCTGATTATACAGGTAGCTAGGCCTAGTCGTAAGCTTTCTTATGAGCTATAGAACACCTCTCTAGGGTGTGCCGTTAGCGAGAAAAATTGTCCCAAACTGGCGGGAAAAAAACCCAATGCGGGAAAAAACCCATATGCGGGAAAAAAACCCACCCCAAAAAATTTTTGGCAAGTTGCCAGGAGCATTTCTAACCATTCCAAATGAAAGAGCGGGTTGTTTTTAGTACAACTGCATCAAAATATATTAGTTTTTGTACTAAAATTGAGGTCATATGGTCATTTGAAAATGTTGTATCTTTAACACATAAACATAGGCAAATTTTGGAAATTTTTAAAAATTGTTTATTTTCGACAGTTTAAGCATCCTATCGTGTAGAAAACGTGTTTTTCTTGTATTTAGAGCCAAACTAGACCCATTTTAAGGCAAAAATAAGCATTTTTGGTCAAAACTGAAATTTTGGCTTGAAATGGCACCGTGTCCGATTTAGACCCCCTGGACCACCCATAACAGTACGAACCCAGGTAAAACCTATACCAGTTTAATCTATAGGCTCTATTAAACAAATGTATGTATTGATTTGACCTTTCCGGTCAATGGTTAGAAAAAAAATTTAATTTTGAAAAGTGGGTTTTTTTTCCCGCCGTGGGTTTTTTTTCCCGCCAACTCCAGGTCACCCCCAGGTCGCACCGGAGGGGTCAGAGCAGTGTGACATATATCATCATGAAGCGCAACAGATGCCCTACAGGCACATACAATCCGCTTAGGTCTAAGTCTTTCCAGCAGTTCAGGGTGGCCCGGCAAAGTTTGCCAAATTTCGGCACTTGGTCGGACCAAAATTTCCAAAAATTTCAAAGTCCCAAAAAATTTGCAGGGAAGCAGTGGGAGCTGCCATAATACACCCTCCAGGGTTATTTTGGATGCTCTTCAAGATAGGCAATTAAAATCCAAGATAGCTCATACCGGTAAGCCCACACTGGGGGTGGATTTTTTTCCCGCATTGGCGAGTGGGTTTTTTTTCCCGCTTGACTATATAGAAGAACTACGGTTTCGTAGTATGCACTTCAAGAAAACTGAACAAAGCGGTAACATTATATGGCAGAAACTGATATAAAATACAGAAATTAAGCAATTTTCACACAGTGTAGGCAGTCTATAGATCAGAAACAGTCAGCCACTTCTTCAATGTCAGCCAGATCAAGGAATTCAGTTTTGGTTCCATCCAAGATCAAATGACGATTGACTGGGACAGGATCAACCTCAACCGAACGGGAATTAGAGGCACTGAGAATCCGGGACCTCCTGTGAGATAACGGCAGATTACCAGAAAACCGCATCGACACTTGACACTCCAATGGCGAGGTCAAACGCAGAAGCAGACCTTCCTCGCCAGAATAGAACAAGTAGAAAAGAGAAGGACGCTGGGACGGACATCGATTGGATCGAAATTGGCGAAGTCGATAACCAACAAAATAGGCAGCAAACAACGGTCGATTATGATAGGAATACTCAGTCACTTCAAGGTTCGTCAGAGAGATCAAATTTTCAGTGAAAGTTTTGGCACCAGCTCTTTTCTCGCTGTCAGAAAGTTCAGGAATGTCCAGGGAAAGGGAGGTCAAACTGCTTCCATAACGCTCAACCAAACGTGGTGCCACAAGTCCCATACCCTGAGTCCAGTCGGCGCCATAAGGCATTTCCAGACGCCGTAAGCTCTGACCATCGTCCATGTTTAGCGTATTAAGAAGAGGCCACGGATTTTCAAAGGACACTGACTCTGACTTCAGACAATTCACAAGATCGTTACGAAACAGAAACCGGCGAGGATTTCTGGAGATCACAATTTCTCGCAGACAGTCTCCCGTGGACAAGCCAAGGTTAAGTTTGGTCAAATATGTCGGATCTATACAGCTGATCTCAAACGTTTCCAACCGTGGCAATCTCAGACGTAGGAATGAAGACTTGGAACTTTTTCCAGAAACCAACCAGAACCTTAGCTTCAGGTTTTTCAGACCAGAATAGTTCCTGCCCAATATTGATACTAATGCTGTAGGCACTTCAACACCACTGAAAGAAACCACCATAGTTTCAACCGGAGACACGGACAGGTTGCGAAGATAAGTGAATGTCCCATCTTCATACCAGCATCCAAATCTGGTAGTCAATTTTCGCAATGTCGGAATCGAAGCGAGACCTGACAACAAGCGGGAACAGTCCACCGTGTGGCAAAGTCTAAGACATATTTCAGAGAGATACGGATTTCTGGCTGCAATCCATTCCAGGGTTTGCAAACTGGGCACTTGAGACCGAATATTTCTCTCCTCGTCTAAGTGGAAATGGAAGGCTTCAAGTTCGCCTCCGTCACAAAGACGATGCCAATTGACAGACGGACAGTCTTTATCAAATGATACGACTTTGAGAAATTTCAGATGTGGAAAAACGCAGACATTCTCGGGCAACAAGGGTATGTCAATCGCAACATCATGAATCGTCAAATTTTCAAGACTGGAGCATAACTGATCATCCGAACTCTGCAATAAGAAAGGTTCAGCACAGTAATAATTATGAAAACACAGTGACTTAATACTGTCCGGCAAATGGCGCCAGATGGCTAAGGAGTTGGCTGAATGACACGAAAAAGAAAGATCCACCCTTTGAAAGCCGGACAGGCCAGTCCACATTTCTGAAAAGTTGGAGTCCGACTCGGAACACATCACAGTTTTGTCCAGAATCAGTGACTTCAAATCAGAACAACACTCTCTGAGAGTGAGACACAAAGTTGAGACGAAAGTGGCCGATACTCTCCCATATCCCCTGCTATTGCTAATAATACGTAATTCCACCAGATTCTTGGGATAAACTGATACCAGATAGTCCTTACAATAGTCATCCAACTCTCGTCCGTTGTTCCACACATTTGGAAGGGCCAAAGTTAGAGTATGCAAATTAGGCAACCATTGACTGATCAATCCCATGGAATCTGAACTGATAGGCGATGTTAGATGAAGCTTTGACAGATTCGAAAATTTCGCCGCTGCCCATTTGATGAGATGATCGATTGTGATTTGACCAGAGTAGGACTCTTCCAATCCAACCATCAATTCATGCACCTCAGAATAGGATTGTAGGATCACTAGATTCAAATCTCTACAAAGAGATCCTTCAAGGGGAACTCGATCTCGCCAAGGAATGTAGGAAAGGATCTTCGAAAGGATTTCTGCGGGAAGCCGATCCATTACGGGTGAGTCTACAAAATAATGACTAGAAGAGTAATAATGTATTTTATACCTGGGCTTTTTCTAGTCATAAAAAGTTGGGGGGGACGCCCCCCTCCACCAGTGTGCGGGAGGGGAGAATCAACAGTGGTCTAAAACTGTCAAAAATGCACCAAAAATAGCCTGTTTTCTATATATACCGCTATAACTATGCTAAAGCGTGCTCAAAAATCGAATTTAAGTACCAAAATAGATGAGTTTTGAACAAAAAGTTTTGAACGGTGACGCCGGAAAATTTTAGAAAAATTTGACCAAACATCCTTAAAATTTGGCATTTTCTGGGCACCTTATAGTGAGTGGGGGGAGCCTAAAAAGGTGGGGAAGTGGTCGAGTGGGGGGGGGTCGACTGGAGGGAACCCGAAAAGTGGGGGCCCCGGCCCGCCCCACCCAAAAAAGCCCAGTATGCTACGTGTCACTGATATCTTCTAAACCGAATTACAAGTGCATAGAATAGGGGAATAGTTTCAGGTTCATAGTTTCGCGTAAGGGACGGCTTCTGAGCGAGTTGTCTCACAAGAAAATTTTGAAGGAAGCTGTAAAAACAACTTTTAAGAAGGTGATTCCTTTTTGTGACATCAACTTTGAACCCTTATTACTCATTCATTACTTGGAGTTAAGAAGCTATATTTATATCAAAATGGAGCTTAACATTTTCTCCTTCTAATGATTGCAATGAAACTAACTTCAGTTTTCGGAAACTATTTACTGCATTTTCGATGTACCTACTTTAATTTTTCAAATTTTTCGCAGACTAAAGTAAATTTTTTCGTGACGCATCGGCTACATCATTCGATTCCACTATCAAATAGCTGGGGACCCTTTTTTAATACTATTTATAAAACGGCTTTTCGTTATAAAGAAATTAGCTAAAATGTATGCGCAACCTGGATTTTGCCTACTTTTCCCAACTTTGGCAAGCGACCACTTCAGGTTGAAGGCAGCAGTCGGGGCAACAAAAAAGAGTCCTTGGGTATTTTTGTGTAAAACACGTCTAGCAAGTGGCAACCCTCTGCATAGCTTGTATAGTAAATCCTCCACAATCGCTGAAAAAATTTTGTCATGTTTTTGTAAAAACGACATTTTTTATGATAGCAGCGTACGGGATATCAGTTAGAAGATTACAATGTCACGGATAATCGGCCTCGACGAGACCTTCAAACCGTAGTTTAACTTTACGGCTTGAGTAGCTCAAGACATGGCGGATTATTTGACGTCTGCAAAAATGACAAGTTTTCAATGCCCAAAATAAGAAAATCGACTATATCTCAAGTTAGCGAAAAGCTAGAAAATTGCTTCAAAAAGTAAAAATGTAGAGCTTAACAAGATCTTTCGAATAGTGTTGTTGCCCGGCCGGTTTTTTGACTCGGCCGGCCGGACGCGGCCGGCTGGCCGGGCCGGCCGGTCAAAAAAGGCCGGCCGGTACCAGTTTTGCCCTATTTTTCTTGTATTTTGCAAAATATTTAGCATTAATTGATGCATAGAGTTAGTCCTGGTTATGTATAACAGATAAAATCAGGTAGAGTCCTTTTTCTGAAGACCGGCCGGCCGGCCGGCTGCTTCTGACCCGGCCGGCAGGCCGGGTGTTGGTATATTGGGCCGGCCGGCTGACCGGCCGGCTGGCCGGCCAACAACTCTACTTTCGAATGACTATAACCATAGTTATGCAGCTACTGGCTAATTAAAAGAAATCGACAAAAATCATCCTGAACTGAGAAGCCGAATTTTTGAAGCGGGATTGCGCGGAGAGTGTTAGAATGCTAAAAGAACGTATTTTGGAAAGTTTCATCAAATATCATCTTGATTTGAACCGTCAACCAACAATATGTGCCCAAAAGGAATCACCACATTAAGAGACACTTGCAGTAGAGAAATTAAACAATATAGTCATAAATTACAAGTAGGAAAAATGCTCCTTGCAGTCGCATGTAAAATGCAATATGAGCTATGATGGTCAACATTTAAATATGTCAAGGACAAGATTTAAAACGTTTAATATGAGCCAGCATTTAAATCGGTGAAGTACAAGATGTAACTGGCTAATATGAGCCGCTACGTTTCTCTTGGGCTCATATTGACGCTCGCTGCCGTGGTTTCAACGGCTTAACATCACGACATCATACCATTTTGCCTACAGACTTTTTACTTTTATTCCCAAGTCTTTAAACAAATCCTCACCGTTTTGCGTAATATCAATAGCTTCATGTAATGTTTGGTTACAGATATCCTGCCTGAATCTAATTTTGCCAGCTCAAACACCGAATTTAAGGTATCTGAACACTTTATACAGCTAAAGTTCTCCCCTTTAAAGTTGAATTAGGTGGTATATATTGGCATATACCAGTTTTGAAACACTGAAATACTAGAAACAAATGTATAAAGCTCCTGTAAACCGGTATAGTCTTCGCTATCGGCTCACTGTACATAGCATTTATACAACAAAATACACAACTGATCTGTAAAAATTTGATGTGTTCTTATCCACGGTGTCGTACGATTGACTTTACTTATTGTATCAAGAGCACACGTATGTCAGGACAATCATGCATACGTATATGCGAATTTGAAAAGTGCAAAAGAGTTAACTCAACTTAGTATCCTCGCGTCAATATGAGCCCAAGAGAAACGTAGCGGCTCATATTAGCCAGTTACATCTTGTCCTTCACCGATTTAAATGCTGGCTCATATTAAACGTTTTAAATCTTGTCCTTGACATATTTAAATGTTGACCATCATAGCTCATATTGCATTTTACATGCGACTGCAAGGAGCATTTTTCCTACTTGTCCTTCTTCCAATTTTTGGGAGCGCTGCTCTTACGCAGAAGTAGTCTGCAATTTATCACTCCCGGAAGATTTATCATATCAGCCTTCCAGCTATCTCCAGTAGCTTGAACCAGGAACTAGTTCAACTTTGAACCAGTTGAACCTGATCTGACCAGCCATGGATCGGAACCCCGAAATAACACCACCAGTGGATTCCCCATGCCCAATAACCTTTGTATGCCAAATATCAACCTTCCAGCTATATATCTCCAGTAGCTTGAACCAGGAACTGGTTCAACTTTGAACCAGATGAACCAGATGTGGCCAGCCTTTGGTCGGATTCCCAAAACAACACCACCAGCAGATTCCCCATGCCCAATAACCTTTGTATGCCAAATACCAGCCTTCCAGCTATCTCCAGTAGCTTGAACCAGGAACTGGTTCAACTTTGAACCAGATCTGGCCAGCCTTGGGTCGGATCCCCAAAATAACAACACCAGCGGATTCCCCATGCCCAATAACCTTTGTATGCCAAATGTCAGCCTTCCAGCTATGTCCAGTAGCCTGAACCAGGAACTGGTTCAACTTTGAACCAGTTGAACCAGATCCGGCCAGCCATTGGTCGGAACCCCAAAATAACACCACCAGTAAATTCCCCATGCCCAGTAACCTTTGTATGCCAAATGTCAGCCTTCCAGCTATGTCCAGTAGCCTGAACCAGGAACTGGTTCAACTTTGAACCAGTTGAACCAGATCCGGCCAGCCATGGGTCGGATCCCCAAAATAACACCACCAGTGAATTCCCCATGCCCAGTAACCTTTGTATGCCAAATACCAGCCTTCCAGCTATGTCCAGTAGCCTGAACCAGGAACTGGTTCAACTTTGAACCAGTTGAACCAGATCCGGCCAGCCATGGGTCGGAACCCCAAAATACCACCACCGGTGAATTCCCCATGCCCAATAACCTATGTATGCCAAATATCAACCTTCCAGCTATCTCCAGTCGCTTGAACCAGGAACTGGTTCAACTTTGAACCAGTTGAACCAGATCTGGCCAGCCATGGGTCGGATCCCCAAAATAACACCACCAGTGAATTCCCCATGCCCAGTAACCTTTGTATGCCAAATATCAGCCTTCCAGCTATCTCCAGTAGCTTGAACCAGGAACTGGTTAAACTTTGAACCAGTTGAACCAGATCTGGCCAGCCATGGGTCGGATCCCCAAAATAACACCACCAGTGAATTCCCCATGCCCAACAACCTTTGTATGCCAAATATCAGCCTTCCAGCTATCTCCAGTAGCTTGAACCAGGAACTGGTTCAACTTTGAACCAGTTGAACCAGATCTGGCCAGCCATGGGTCGGATCCCCAAAATAACACCACCAGTGAATTCCCCATGCCCAGTAACCTTTGTATGCCAAATACCAGCCTTCCAGCTATCTCCAGTCGCTTGAACCAGGAACTGGTTCAACTTTGAACCAGTTGAACCAGATCTGGCCAGCCATGGGTCGGATCCCCAAAATAACACCACCAGTGAATTCCCCATGCCCAATAACCTTTGTATGCCAAATACCAGCCTTTCAGCTATCTCCAGTAGCTTGAACCAGGAACTGGTTCAACTTTGAACCAGTTGAACCAGATCTGGCCAGCCCTGGGTCGGATCCCCAAAATAACACCACCAGTGAATTCCCCATGCCCAACAACCTTTGTATGCCAAATATCAGCCTTCCAGCTATCTCCAGTAGCTTGAACCAGGAACTGGTTCAACTTTGAACCAGATGAACCAGATCTGGCCAGCCTTGGGTCGGATCCCCAAAATAACACCACCAGTGAATTCCCCATGCCCAATAACCTTTGTGTGCAAAAGATCAACCTTCCAGCTATCTCCTGTAGCTTGAACCAGGAACTGGTTCAACGTTGAACCAGTTGAACCAGATGAACCAGGCGAGATACGGCGTCGACAGTATGCTCATCGTGTTCAGCGACCCCGATTTACTATATATGGGTACCATCCCAAGGCCGAAAAACGCTGTTTTATATGGTTTACAGACCATTTTCTTTGTTGACAGCTTGAACTTGGGGCTGGTTCACTGTTGAACCAGCTGAACCAGATGAACCAGGCGAGATACGGCGTCGACAGTATATATGCTCATCGTGTTCAGCGACCCCGATTTACTATATATGGGTACCATCCCAAGGCCGAAAAACGCTATTTTAGACGACTTTTTGACAATTTTCTGTGTTGCGACCTCGAAAAATTTCTAAGTCCAAACGTCGATTTTTCTATTTTTGACCATCTGTAAAAATCGATCCAGAGCGAAATTCGGAAATCAAACATAAACTTGATCTGGACCAACGCCTAGATAATCAAAAATTAGTATAGAAAAATTTTTCCTATGGGCCGTTTGAAAAATCGGTGTGCGCAAAAATCGCCCTAAAAAAGTGGTCGATACAGAGAAAAAAAACCCCACTTTTAAACTTGTATCAAAAAGTCGATTTTTTCAAAGTTCCTTTTTTCCGGGCAAGTTTGGTATCATTCGAAAGCTCTTGGCCTGGAGATTTCAAAAATGTAAACTTTAGCTCTCAACTCCCTACCGTTAATTAGTTATGGCTAATTAACAGTTTCCCAAATCCGCAAAGTGCCTTTATAGCTCATATTATGAGGGGCGCTCCGCGCACCCTCATGATATAAAGGACTAGATTTAAGAGTTCAGATGAGCAGCTCGCTTTCTCGGGCTCATATTGACATCTTAGGAACACAGTTGTGTCTGCAATTAGGTTACATGTTACATATAACTGAAATCTGTGGAACAGATCTAACAACAAAATCTATACCGAGCACACGGTAACACAACATCTAATCAAGGTACGCTGGATTATATTTAAACCAGAAGTTATTGCAGTCACAACATACAATCTTATTATATATATGTCGCAGTCTAAAAGCATTTTCCGTCTAATTGCAATTAGACGGAGAATTTCAGTCTAATTGCAATTGGGCTAGTCTAACAGCATGAGACTGAGCGAAATGCTGTAAGACTGAAAATTTTCAGTCTAATTGCAACTAGACGTACTATTGTTCGTCTAATTGCAATTGGGCGAACAGAGCCTCGTCTGATTGCATTTTGATGTAAAATGTTTTGATTAGTGTATAAGAACAGCGATTCACTGTAACTGTATACGGGGAAGGGCACATATTTCGAAAAAATATTTTAAGAATAGCTTTAAAACATAATAGAAATACTTTTCGCTTAGATATTGAAAACGTGAATGCTTTAGTGCACATATCTATATAGTATTTACTTTTAATTTTAATACATCCAAAAGCTTAAAACTTTCAAACCTTGACCAATCGATCTTTAATTTGGATTGCAAGGATTGAGCACTGGGGAGGAAATAATTTTAACAAGAAAATCCATTTTTATTGCATAAAACGTTTTTGGTTTTGTGGGGGTTCGCAGTTATTTGTGAATTACTGTTACCGTTTTGAAAGAATGTTATATACTGTTACTTTTTACTTTAACCCAGTTTTTTACTTTGTGGGTTTCTATGCAGTAATAAAAATGTTCGTGTAATATAAACAATATTGTAAAAATTGTATAAAAACTTGATATCCAAATATTAGTTCGGCTGTCAAAATAAGAAAATTTTGAACTTTTGAAAGTCTTCAAGTTCTAATAAGTTGTAGATAATTTCTACTATATTTTCAAAATCCTTCAGAGTATCTTTTAAATCCTTTAAAGTTTTCCGTTTTCAATTGCTAAACGAAAAGTAATTCTACTATGTTTTCAAAGCTATTCTTAGTGACGTAATATCTTTCCGACTTTCTATGCCCTTCTCCGTATACAATTACAATGAAGCGCTGTTCTTATGCATTAAACAAAACATATCAAAATGCAATCAGACGAGACACTGTTCGCCCAATTGCAATTAGACGAACAATGGTACGTCTAATTGCAATTAGACTGAAAATTTGCCGTCTAACAGCATTTTGCTCAGTCTCATGCTATTAGACTAGCCCAATTACAATTAGACTGAAATTCTCCGTCCAATTGCAATTAGACGGAAAATGCTTTTAGACTGCGACATATACAAGAATAAAATGCTCCGATGGAGCATGAAAAATGCAATATGGGTGACATTAGGTTTTAAGCGGACAGAGGACTAGGTTTTAAAACGTTAATATGGGAGGGGCAGGTTCTAAATGCCAGGAGGACTAGGTTAAAACTTAAAAGGGCACTAATATGGATCAGCTTCGCTGAACAAACCATATTCGCGCAAAGTGATCAGACTGATGTTGGCGGCAGTTCCTCAGTAACAGTTTACCAATTTGTGAGCATAACTCTGCGTAAGCAACTATGTGTGGTGGTGCTCGTAATACTTAATAATTACATATATAATATGCAACATAATTTAATTAATATATTTAATGTAACTCTTAATACAACATACAGTAAAAATTGGTGTCAAAAAACGTTTTAATAAGTAAAGCCTAATATTTCAAATCAGCAAGCTCGCATGGAAAGTTGACGAACAAAGAACTTATGCCAATGAAGGTCAATAAACTAATAAAGTCAGTAAAGACCATGCGTACCCCCGAATATGGGTTGTTCAGCGAAGCTGGTCCATATTAGTGCGCTTTTAACCTAGTCCTGTTGGCATTTAAAACCTGCCGCCCCTCCAATATTAACGTTTTAAAACCTAGTCCTCTGTCCGCTTAAAATCCAGTGTCACCCATATTTCATTTCGTTTATACACGCAAAGTGGACCTGCTCAGTATGGTATTGCTGAAAATCAACAAGAACGAACGTTATTGAAAGATATGGTTTAGTATTTGAAGTACATGCTATATAGATAATAAGATTGCATGTTGTGACTGCAATAAACATATCCAGCGTACCTTGATTAGATGTTGTGTTGCCGTGTGCTCGGCATAGATTTTGTTGTTAGATCTGTTCCAGAGACTTCAGTTATATGTAACATGTAACCTAATTGCAGACACAACTGTGTTCCTAAGACATTAATATGAGCCCGAGAAAGCGAGCTGCTCATATTGAACTTTTAAATCTAGTCCTTTAAATAATTAAATAATGGTACATATTACACACTTTAGATCTTGTCTTTTCTCAAATTGAATGCTGTCCTTCTGGCCTACATTGTATTTTTCATGCGACTGCAAGGAGCATTTTTCCTACTTGTAATTCTCTGTAAAAGCCCTCTTGGGCTACCAGTGCTTTGTGAAGCTAGACTTTTTATATCGATCATCGAATGGAAGTGACAAGGACTGTCCTCCTTACGACTTCACAAATAGATCCACGCATCCTGCTATGTAAATTCCTCTGATAACGGGACACAATCAGCATAGCATTAGCTCAGCTTATAAATACTGAGCTAACCAAAAGCTGATTCAAAAACAGGGATTCAGATAGTGTTCTGCTGCCAAAAACTCCTATCTCCTGTTAACTTATAATACACTTGAATATTCGAAATGATCAGAAACTGACCTACTAAATTAGGGCACACTTATGGTTTAATATTGAATGAAACACCAGTGAAAACTAACATTTATTCAAGAAAAACAAGCACAATGGCAGAAATATATACGAAGTTACCTTCATTTTTCGTGAAGTCACATGACATACAATGGGAGGGAGCCCTTGCGAACAAAATAAAAACACTAATAAGACTAAAGATCAGCAAACAAAATTGGCGATTTGCCGTGAATTTATTTGGACAACAGTTGCCTAAAAGAGAAAGGGCGTTTCTTATGTTAGAGAGGAATTAATTCGAAAAAGTAAAGATTAAGTCATGTCGTTTCAACTTTTCAGCCCTCAGCCTTTGGGCCAAGAAAACAAAAGACAGGTGTATAGCCAGCAAAACAAACGAATCCGCAAAGGAAGCCCAGATCGACTAAAAGATGAAAGGACTACATCAACAATGTATTAATATTCAAAATAAATCAGCGTTTCAGTAGTTTTCTGTAACAAATTTCTACACTAACATAGCCGCAAAACTTTCCAGCGTACGTATTTGGGGTATATACCCCGTATTTGAAAGCGATCTCCCGAAACATTATCAGATTTCGAAAATACAAAAGCAAGAAAGAAAGTGACAGTGTAATTGCCCAAAAATACATAAACAAAATACTGCAAAACAATTTCATCATAAATCCATTTTTGCTGAATACCTACACTGTACTGTTACTGGAAAGTTTTGACAAGATAAAGAAGATAAATTCTGTAAATAAAGCAGGCATAGGAAAGATTGTTAAAACTAATATGGAAGTTCAGCTGATGGCCCTGTGCAGTGGTAGCATGTCTGACTTGAATTGAGGGTGGCCCTTTTGGTAACAAATTTTGCCTTGGAAAATGTGTTCAGAAGGCCAAATTTTCAAAAATTATTCGACTCATTTTTTACCTCTTTGAACGTTAAATCTGTATATTTTTGAGATAAAAATTAGCTTTTACACTGATTGCTAGAAAATAGCGCTATGTTTAGCATATTTGTAGAAAAATCCCACCCCATTTCCTTGCCAAGGGCCAGGCCAAGAAGCCTCTCCCAAGAAAAAAATCCCTCGAATATGCCCAGCTGAGGCCTCCCGCCTTGGAATTCTACACGGAATCTTTGGTCCGCCAGCCCCTGGTAGGAAAACGACTTGTGGCGATTAAAAGAACTGGCCCAGCAGGGTACCGAACCACGGACCATCCGATCAACTCATGTCAGACGTGCCAATCACTACACCACCGAACCGTCAACGGAACTCTCATGTCAGGCTTATCAATTTTTCCTATGCCTGCTTCCGTTACAATTCTCCTCTATCTTTCAAGCATCAAGGTTTCAGGTGAGCCAGGATAAAACTTGGTCCCCGCACTCAAACCCGATTTAGCAATTCAACAGATTTTGATAAAAATTTGTGAAGGAAACTAAAACATATACGTATATAAACTTGATAAATTCTGGTAGAACAACATAGCATATATAAGTGTATATGTATAATACATATATAATAAACATTTGCAAAGTGCATATATAATATTCATTTTAGTTACTCAAATCAAGGCGTTCAATATCACCGAAATCAAAATATTCGGTCTTCAAATTATGCAAAATCAAATGTCGATTGGACAAAACAGCATCCACAGTTTTCATTGGCGGATTGGGCGATTCGTGGAAAGGAACTGAAGATCGCTGAGACAAACAAACACTTCCAGAAAAGTGCATCTCAGCCTGTTTAGCCAAAGGGGAAGTCAAACGGAGAAGTGAAGAAAGTCGACGCTCACTTTTACACTAAAATAAATAGGCAAGAGAGGAATGAAGAGATGGAAGTTCGACCAGTTCACGAGTCTGAAATCGGCGCAGTCGATAACCGACAAAATAGACCGCAAAAAATGGCAGACTAGGTGATGGAATTTCAGAGATTTCAAGACTCTGAAGAGATGGAAGACAATCGTTCAATAGTTTGGCACCAACCTTCTTTTCGTCATCAGAAAGCTGGTGCAAGATATCCAGCGAAAGTGAGGTTAGGCAGTCGCCATATCGCTCCACAAACTGGGGTAGAAAAGTGACCATGTTATGGGCGTCCTTTGGATAAGTTGTCTCCAGATAGCGTAAGCTCGGACTTTCCATGTCCAGACTTTTAAGAAGCAACCAGGGGTAGTTAGAAGAAAAAGAGATCTGCCTGTAACCGAATCCATCTTTAGTGATAATCTTCTGAAGGCATTTCCCTGTGGATATAGTAAAATCAAGCGGTCCATCCACTTTGTACGAATTAAACTCATACTCAAAGCACTCCAGTAACGGCAGGTTCAGCACAAATGGAGCTAAGGGTTCAAAACTATCATAGTAAATTTCCAAGTCGAAGTAACTCAAGTTCGAATAAAGCTGGCAGAAAGTTGAGAAAAATAAGTCAGCCTGCTTTCCAAAATCTATTTTCAGTTTCAAATACTGAACGGGAGAGACCGTTGAACAAAGATCGGTTAAAACCAAATCAGTGGGCAATTCTCCCCAACGTAGATTTTTCACGGTTAGTTTTCGTAATGAGGCAACAGTCGCCAACTGAAACAACAATTTGGGAGAGCACCGAGACAGACAGAGTTCCGTAAGCCCAGGATTTGGAACCGAGATGTTTTGAATGGTTGAAAAACTGAGGCGGGGACCGTGAAAATTGAGATTTAGCGACTCCACGGCACCCCCATAGCTCAACGGAATAAAGGCGGAAATGTCACCAACAACACAGCAAATATTAAGCGACTTGATACGTGGGAAATCACGAAATCCATCCGGAATACCAAAACACACAGGATCCGACTCATCAGTCGCCAATTCGTCGATATTTCTGCCGGATAAGCGGTGGATAACCTGCCAGATATCGTTACAATCCTCAAGGGAAATGGAGCGAAAGCAGGGAGGCAAGTCCTCCGACAGTTCTGCAACATAGTACCATCTGTCTGTAGTAGGCCACACAAATCGTTCCAAATTCGAGGAAGCCGCCAATTCTCGCACTTCTCCCTCCTCAAGACTGCAAAAAACTCCACTATTACGAGTACAAACCAGCGACTTCAGATCGGGGCAACAGCGGGTCAATGTTGACAGCAAATTTGGGAGAAAGTCTCGTGGAATGGATATATTCTCACCGTGGCGATAAATGGTTACATATGGATCAGAAATATGGATACCAAAGGATGAGGTGAGGTACAAATGGCGAAGACCAGGCGGGTAGACGGAAAGATACGGGTTCAATCGGTCATGAATTGGACTGCCGCGACTGAAGCCCAACCCAGACGGCAGCGTTAGACTGAGAGTATGCAAATTAGGCAACCATTGACTGATCAGATCCATAGCGACTGAACTGACAGGGGATGTCAGATGAAGCTTGGATAGATTCGGAAATCTCGACTGAGCCCATTCGATGAGTTGAGTGATTGTGATGGGACCAGAGTAGGACTCTTCCAATCCAATCATCAATTCGTTCACCTCAGAATAGGATTGGAGTATCACATGATTCAAATCTCTACAAAGCGAGCCTTCCAGGGGAACTCGATCTCGCCAGGGAATGTAGGACAGGATTTTCCCAATAATTTCTGTCGGAAGTTGCAGCAGCTCCATAGACATATCTGAAAACAGAAACACTAAAAGTTTCAGAAATAAAATATACACATACAAATACATGTATATTGGCATTTTACACTTTTCCTCGTCGATTGAGAAATGCTAGCTAAAATTACTATTTTTATCAATTTTCAAAATCCTTTCATCATTTCATTCATCATCGTTTCTAACGTTGATAAGCAAGCTGTTACCAAGAGTTCATAATTCTTGAAAAAGAAGAGTATAGCACTCGAGGGCTGCATTTTGGCTTTGCGTAACGGTGCTCCTACCACAAAACGCGAATGTTTCCCTGTTGGGGGGGTGACAGACATGCCACCTCCCCGTTTGTTGGTCGGGAGGTAGCCCAAACAGGCTAAGATTGGCTGAATATAATCAGCTGTTAGCGACCCCCCCCCCAAAACTGGGCCCACTTTTAGCTAGGGGAGCTTTTTTGGAAATAAGCTGGAACTACAGTAATTCCTTGCTTGCCCCCCCCAAAGGAGGGGGGCCTGCAATCTGATTGGCTGTTGACGACCTCTCTCCTAAACTGGGACCTCTTTTTGGCGACCCCTCTCCCCCTAAACGGAGGGGGGGGGCGTGGTCGACAAGAGTGATCCCCCCAAAGAAACCCTGGCCCTAATATCCCCTGGCCTTGTCCCGTCTGCTCCAAGAACTCCCCCAGTAACTGTGTTATGTGCACCTCCTGTCGGGGGTGGGTGCACTTCAGACCTTCCTCCAACCTCAGGAACTACAGAGAATACGACCACTATTCATGGAAATGTAGTATATGCACTCCCCGCCCCGACCAACCGGCCAACCCCCCTGCCGGCCCACCCAGACCAAACAGAAATGGTGCTATAGCTGCGCGGGCGCAGCACACAACCCCCTCCCCTGCGGCTGGGCCGCTCAGGCCGAACAGGACTGCCCTCCTACCGAACCCTGTCCCTCCCCTAATGGGACCTGTCCAAATCCCGGCCCCTCCCAGGCCCCCGAGCATGAACCGCCCAATCCGGCCTGGCGGCGGGCGCCGTCACATCAGGATCTGGCAATGGAATGCCGGAGGGTTAAAAACCAAGAAGGCTTGGCTGGAACATCAACTAAAGGAAGCTGAAGCCGACGTGGCCCTAGTACAGGAAACCCACCTGTCGGAAAAGGAATCGCTATCCATACCAGGTTACAGTGCGGTATGGCAGCCAAGACGCCAGGCCAGAGGCCTGGGACCTATCAAGGGCGGTGGCGTGGGCATCCTCATCAAGGAGAATATACCCTTTTCCAGTATCAACAGGCGAATCACTGCCATTACTGACAACACTACTGAAACAGCTGCCGTTCGCCTCCACCTCCCTGGCCGTGACCTCCAGGTCTTTAAGGTCTATGTCCCTCCCATCCAGAGGCAAAGAGAAGAAATGAGGCAGCAACTCTTCGACCCGGAAGCTTTGCCATCTGGGCGGAACTGCGTAATCGGAGGAGACTTCAACGCACATGCCGCCAGATGGCGATGGGAACCTACTGCTACGACTGACACTCTCGGGGACCAAATTGAAAACTGGTTATCCACCTCTGACATGACTACACTGAACGATGGCTCCCCAACCCGGCTTGGGGCCAACTACAGAGATGACCCCACTGCCCCAGATCTGACCCAGTGCCATACTTCAATGGCCCCGTCTGTCCAGTGGGAAGTCATGCCCAACACGATCTCAGACCATCACCCGGTGCTAACGACGATCAACCTTGAGGCTGCCCCCCCTCCCCCCCGGCGGGGTCCTGCGAAGTGGTGCTTTCGGAAGGCCGACTGGCACAATTCCAAGAACTGGTGGAAAGAAGCCTGAGAGAAGCCCCACTCCCTGCCGATGTCGGGGTACACGAGGGGAACCGAATCATATCTGCGCGGATCCTGGACGCTGCTCGATGCAGCATTCCTCGAGGTAGAAGAAGGCAGAAAACACCGTAGTGGTGCCCCGAAGCGGAAGAAGCAGTAAGAAAGTGTCGAGAAGCCAGAGCCACGGCCATGGAACGTCCGGAGGCCAGAGAACGCTGGATTGAAGCGAAGAGGAACTGTGTGGCGACCATTCGACGTCTGAAAAAGGAATGCTGGGAAAACTTTGCCTCGACCCTCAGTGCCAGAACAGACCCCAGGAAAGTGTGGTCTGTGATCAATGCGGCAGAAAATCCGGCTCAACTCCAAAAGCTGCTCTACTGTGCTCCGGCAAAGTGGTAGTCGGAGACAAAGGCAAAGCCAAAGCCTTCGTCCAGCAGTATTCCAGTGTAAGCTACGTCAAGCCAACCGAGCAGAGGAAGAAGAAAAGGATCGAGGTGAAGCAGTCACTCAGCAGCCGGTTCCGGAACGGCGAAGAAGACCCGATGTGCTCCAGTTTCTCACGACTGGAACTGGACTTAGCCCTGAACAACCTGAAACTTGGCAAAAGCCCTGGACGGGATGGTATCACTAACGAAATGCTGATAAACTTGCCGGAAGCTGGAAAATCATACCTACTCAGTCTCTTCAACCAATCCTGGCTGCAGGGAGAAATCCCCCAGCCCTGGAGGGTAGCCGACATCATTCCTATCCTGAAGAGGGGTAAACCGGCTGCCGAGACAACAAGCTACAGACCAAGCAGCCTGACAAGCTGTCTGGGAAAACTGCTGGAAAGTATGGTCAAATCCAGACTTCAGTGGTGGCTAGAACATCATCAGAAGCTGACCCCCGTCCAGGCTGGCTTCCGCCAGCTGAGATCCACAGAAGACCACATCTGCAGGCTCACTCAGTCTGCGGTGGATGGATTTCAGAAGCGACCCCCCGCCAAACGGACGGTTCTGGCCATGATTGACTTTTCAACAGCCTTTGACACGGCCTTAAGGGAACGGATCCTGTGGAAGCTCATCCAGAAAGGAGTCCCTCAGCTGATGGTGAAATGGATCAAGTCCTTCCTCACCCACAGAAAAGGCCGGGTCCGCGTGAATCAGTCATTCAGCATGCCTAGAATCTTCCATCAAGGTGTCCCACAGGGCTCTGTCCTGTCTCCACTTCTCTTCCTCGTGTTCATCGACAACATACTACGGCAACTCCCTGAGGAAGTCGAAGGCAGCATCTATGCAGACGGCGTGGCGGTATGGTGCTCCGATCCAGACATCAGGACAGCTGAAGCGAAAGTTCAGGAAGCCCTGGACTCCATCACAGCATGGGCGAGAGAAAATGAAGCAGTCATAAATGTTGAAAAATGTCAATGCTGCATTTTCTCTACCCACAAGAAACAAGCCAACCATCAGCCCAGCCTCTCCATCTGTGGTAGTCCAGTCCCCTACGATCCGAATCCATCATTCCTGGGGGTAACGCTGGACTGGAATTTGTCATTTGCCCCTCACGTCAAGAATCTGAAAACCCGCTGCCGGAAAGGAATTGCCACACTCAGCGCAGTAGCGGGAAGATCGTGGGGCCCCTCCAAAGATGACCTCCGCCTGATGTACATTGCCTAC
Source organism: Trissonchulus latispiculum (assembly GCA_030248195.1). Lineage (NCBI taxonomy): Eukaryota > Metazoa > Nematoda > Enoplea > Enoplida > Ironidae > Trissonchulus > Trissonchulus latispiculum. Next base: position 11,895 of record JASAND010029725.1, on the reverse strand, counting down.
ATCAGATCAATCATCGAATATGCTCTGCCTGCCTGGTATCCCACTGCGTCGGATAGCACTGTGGCTAAGCTAGAAACCATCCAAAACTCGGCGGCCAGGGTAATTACCGGATGCTATGCTGCATCACCCGCCGATCTGGTCAGAACCGAAGCAAAGCTGCCACCGCTTCGACTGCGAGCAGAGGAACTGTCTGCCTGTGCCTATGAAAAATCTCTCCGGCTGACAGAAAATAACCTCAGGCGGGCCTCCGCGGAGGCTCAAGTACAACAGAGGCTGAAATCCCAGAAATCCTGGCGTCTGATCGGAAGCAATACCAGCGAAATGACTGGTCTGAATATGTGCCAACGAGAAAATCTGAAACTGCCTAGCCACCCGCCTTGGACAGCCGCCAACGCCACCTTCTACTCTACGCTGAGGACCCTCACCCCCAGAAACGCTAGCCCGGAAACTGTCCGCCTACAGGTGGAGGAGACACTTAATCGTCTTCCGCCGGCCGACACTATAATATGGACTGATGGCTCAGCAGAATCCGGTACCTACAACGGTGGATCCTCAGCTGTAGTCACGGCGCCGAGTGGTGAAGAACTAGACCGTATCCTGAGCCCTGCCGGACGTGTCTGCTCTAGCTACAAGGCTGAACTCGTAGCTATTGATGCAGGCTTAGCCTGGGCTCTCCGGAACCGCCATCCCAACTGGAAGGAGATCCGGATCTGCACAGACTCCCAATCCAGCATTGCCAATTTGTCGACCGCAAACCTCTGCGGTGGCTCGGCATTGCTGGATAATATCTGGGGAAAACTGGTGGAACTTTCCAGCCTGGGTTGCCATATATCCTTCCAGTGGATCCCTGCCCATATCGGTGTAGCCGGAAACGAGGCGGCTGATGAAGTCGCAAAGGCGGCATCCCGAAATCTGGACCAGCAAGAGGCCTGCGTTGACTTTGCGACTGCCAAGGCGTGATCAAACGGCACTTCAGAGAAATAACCAGACAGGAGCGCCTGAATTCCGACCCTCTTGGCATCTACGCCAACGGATCTGTACCCAACCCCTCCCTGGAAAGCGGACTGTCCAAACAGGAACGAACTATGCTGGCCCAGTTACGAAGCAACGGGCACTGCACTATCCTTGGAGCGTTCCGCCATAGAATTGGAATGGCGGACAGTCCCAGATGTCCGGACTGCGGGCATGAATCTGAAGACCTCCAGCACCTACTACTCGACTGTCCTGCGCAAACTCCCTCCCGGGTCAGGCACCTGGGGATAAACCCATCCCTCTCGATCCTTACGGAGGCCCCAGTATCAGTGGTGGACTTCCTTCGGGGTGTGGGGCGGCTCTAGCCCGCTCCATCGTATTGGTTCCTAACCAGATGACCCAGGAACAACAACAACAAAGACGGGCACTTTCGTTCAGAAGTGACCGATACGGGCGCCGAATGAAAACTTTAACCAGCTTACATATCTGAATGTTAACCTCATAGAAAAGATAAGAGCCCGATGGGATGTAGTCGCAAATTGAGTCTTCTCAAAATATTGGTAAATGGAAGGTGGTGTTGTCAGCACGCAAGATTGAAGCAATATTTTTAAAAAAAGTAGTAAATTTTACAGGAGTAGAAAACTTCGAAAGTTGAGTACTTATGTTCTCATTTTTAAGCTATCGGCATCTGAGACGAAAGTCAATCAAAGTTCAAGTAATGAACAGCCTGTAGAAGTAATCTGTTAGCTATTCTGTTTAATCACGCGACTGTACATTTCTTCGTTAAATATAACTTTAATATATATGTTCTTCTTTCCAATTTGGCTTTCAGCTTTTAAATATTTTAAATGCATTTAAATTTTTTGGAAACTATTTGCTTCTTTAGAGACACTGTACTCTTTTTACAGAAATAAAAATTTAAGCTCCAGTATATCTCAATTCTCAGCACGTTTTACTGAAACGTTGTGCAGTTTACAAGATTCTGTTCAGAAGGCACTGTCTGTCTGCATGTAGATGCACAGTAGAATCTCACCGTTAATAATCGAAACAATTTGCTCGACCATACTAAACTTTTAATTTTTTACAAGTTTTAATGTATGTTGTGCATAAAGTAACAGCATTTGTAATGGAGCAAACTCAAAGTAAGGCAAAAACTTAAAAATTCAAAGTAAACAAAAAGTTTAACCCAGTTGGTTATTATCGCATTACCTATTCAAATTGCTTTGCAATATTGTTTTATAATTTTGATTGTATAACCCTTGTTGGGAACCTGCATCCAATATTAAATAATGTTAAAATGTAACTACGAATTTTGTACTTGGAACCGGAAGCTAGAACGGAACCGGTACTGTAGAACCGGAACCGGTTCCAACTCTACATCAAACCCCGGCCAAAGCTAAGCCAAGGAAAATTTCCGCCAATCCCAACAGAAGTCCCAATCACGAAAAGACGTAATACCAGTGCATCAATTTAAAATCCAATTACGAAAAATTTAGCAACAAATCGCCAGTTTAACCCGTTAACACTTTTCTAGCATGACCATGAATATTAGTGGAGCTATTTCGCTAATAAATTGACCGGGTCCGAGATAAATGGTCAGCCGGGATTTTCTCGGCCCAAGTCCAGTGCCCGCTAGTAAACCCGGTGCCCCCTGCGAGGGTTAGGCCCGCTACCAGAAGCCCAGCCAAGAACTTTGAATATCGGGCAGATACAGTACAGCTCATTAAAAACTTCATTTTTCGCGAAGCTCACCTTTTCAGCGAACTTCGCGAAAGGTAGCAAATTTTCGTTACATTTGGGGAACTTTCAGCTCAGCTAACTTCCCATAAACTTCGCGAAAACTGTTGCTTCGCGAAATGTCTACGCAAAATTCGACGAAAATTGCTCCTGCGCGAAGTTGCGGAAAATGTGAACTTCACAAAACAAAGTTTGTAGAGAGCTGTACTATACTTGACCATCAATCTCAAACCTCAAACATTGACTACCCAATTATTTAAATTCCAGTACAGAGAAGGAAGCGTGGTTAATTGTTTACGTGCTCTTAGCACGAATGGTAGACTTGGAAGATTAACTAAAGCTTAGTTTCTCGAATTTAAAATTTAATTTAATTAGTGGTCCTAAGCATACTGAGGTGGTGCTGGTGGAAGTTGACCAAAGTCTCTCCCCCAGCCTCGGTTGGGAAGATAGTATAGTGATGCTAATTTTCTCGGAAAGTAATTTTGCTTGATTTTATGTAAATGCATTCGAACACATTTCAAAATAAAGCAGAAGGTAATAAAATTTGAAAGTTTTTATATTTAAAAGTTTTATTTTTCCAAGGCTCAATTAATTTAAAGCCTTTGGAAAACCCAAAGTTTCAAAAATATGAAAAGCGTTCAAATTTTGTTACCTAGTTTTGGAGCAAGACCACCGATTCAATTAAATTAAATTTAAAATTCAAGAAACTATCCACGTCGATCACGTAAACAATTAGCCACGCTTCCTTCTTTTGGACTAGAATTCAACTAATTAGGTATGTACGTACAGCACCTTAGTCTATGTCAAAACCGTTTTTCAATCTTTTTCTATTAAGACCAATGCAATTATATGCCATGCAGTTATGTTTTCTAGAAGGCATCCACTACCATGCTTGTAACGTGCTTATATGCAACATATAATGGCATATAATGGAACACTTAAAGTATATATGTTGCGTATTCCAAGCACACACTTTCTAATCGCTAAGTATTTACGCTACACATTTTCGAATGCGTATTCCAGTTACACAGATTAGAAATATGCGGCCGGGACGTCGGCCAGCCAACGGACAATTGGCAGTCAAACCACGGCAAAGCCAAGCAAGAAAAGTTTCGGCTAATCTCGACGCTAGCCCCAATCACCGCACGACTTAATACCAGGTCATCAATTTAAATCCCATTTCAGCATATCTTGTGTGCGGAGTGTGTGAACTGGACACCTGGTTTGATCGGGAGCGCACCTGTCGACCCGTGTGCCGAGTCCAGGTGGTCTGGGAGTCCGCGGTTTGGCGAGATGGATCTACAACGTCCTGTACTCAACTCTTCTAGAAGAACTCGGCTTGCCAATTTACCTGTGGGAGGAAGTTTTATGGACAATTTGTGTGACAATAATAGATGAATAGTAATATTTACTGTGTACGGTATATACTATGTAGACAGGGTATTTTTTAGGGATTTTTTTCCGGGAGGGGGCTTCCCGGGGGGCCCCCCCCCCCGGGCCGGGGGGGGGGGGGGGAGAAAATTTCGGGGGGGGGGGGGAAGATTTTTTTGCAAAAATCAGCCAAAAATGGTATTTTTTGGCGTATTTTGCTTGGTGAAACACAAAAAGTTCTCAAAAATGCCAGGATTTAAGGTAAAAATAGCCAGTTTTACGAAAAAATCTCCGGCGAAGCCGGAAAATTTTTGAAAATTTGACCATTTTTGGAAAAAATGTAGACCTCATTAAGGGGGCAGACCAAAATCCCGGGGGGGGGGAAGGCATTTTCGGGGGGGGGGAAGGTCAATTTCGGGGGGGGCCCCGCCCCCCCTGTAAAAAATACCCTGTGTAGATATATGTTTTCGATGATGCACTGATCTGTGATTTGGTTTTGCTCGATTTCGTTTCCTGTTACAAATGATTTGTTGTTCAATTTTAATTAAGTTTCAATGGAGTATATTGTCAGTGGCTTGCTAGTCAAAAGCAATTTGCGGTTGTATACACTTATTGTTGCGGTTTGTTTCAGTGGTGTGTTTAGTGGTGGAATTTTGTATTAATTCTGTTGGATTTAGGATGAACTTGTTGTCTGTTTCACTCAGTTTTTATTTAGGCAGACATTGTGTTATAATTCTGTTCGTTTAAACAACTGTAAATACTTGTTTGCTATTGTATTTTAATAATAATTTAATTTTAATAAGTTATTTTTAATAAATCTGTTTTTGTGCCGTTCCATTAGCCATAGTGGTAGGATGTTGCTCTTACTAGGGTTTGAGGAAGCTGATATCCATTCATTGGTCGGCACTGTACTTTGCTGTGGTAGATTATTGTCGGTTGGATTGTAATTGTATTTAATTTGCTCTGTCTTAATTGTTTTGCATTGCATTGCACTTGTTTACAGTATTTTTATTTGCCTTCTCCTTTGTACTGTAACATACTGTATGAAGCTAAGTTGTGAAGAAAATGCTTTTACAGTAAAGAATGGTGTCTCTATATTGTTCTATTTAATCTGGTATAAAGAGAATATAGTTTAGTTGAGTGAGTTGCAGAGTTTTTAAGGATTAGTCCCAAAAGAACATGACCATTTTTCAGGTGTTGGTTGGCGGATAAGTATTATAGAAATTATCGAAGGTTTGTGTGGAGGCAAGTTGGCTGCCGACTCGACTCGTCTTATGGGAACTTGGTGTTCGGAATAGGATGCTGTTGTTCTCCTTTTGGGTCGGGGAAGTGTGTGGAAGATTACTTCGTCCACAAACTGGAAAGGTGAAGGCAGTGTTAATGTTTGAAGTTTGAGATTAATGGTCAAGTAAAGTGCAGCTCTCTACAAACTTTCTGTCTTGTGAAGTTCACATTTTCTGCAACTTCGCGCAAGGTAGCAATTTTCGTCGAATTTTGCGTAGACATTTCGCGAAACAAAAGTTTTCGGGAAGTTCATAGGAAGTTAGCTGAGCTGCAAGTTCCCCAAATGTAACGAAAATTTGCTTTCTTTCGCGAAGTTCGCGCAAAAGATGAGCTGCGCGAAAAATGAAGTTTTAAATGAGCTGTACTGTATCAGCCCGATATTCAAAGTTCTTGGCTGGGCTTTTGGTAGCGGGCCCGACCCTCGCAGGGGGCACCGGGTCTAGAAGCGGGCTCTGCAATTTGGCCAAGGTAATTCCGGCTGACCATTTATCTCCGACCCGGTCAATTTCTTATCGAAATAGCTCGAATAGGTATGAACGTTCTAGAAAAAAGTGTTTATATAATAGGTTAAATTGGCGATTTGTAGTTAAATTTTTGTAATGGGATTTAAATTGATGACCTGGTATTAAGTCGTGCGGTGATTGGGGCTAGCGTCGAGATTAGCCGAAACTTTTCTTGCTTGGCTTTGCCGTGGTTTGACTGCCAATTGTCCGTTGGCTGGCCGACGTCCCGGCCGCATATTTCTAATCTGTGTAACTGGAATACGCATTCGAAAATGTGTAGCGTAAATACTTAGCGATTAGAAAGTGTGTGCTTGGAATACGCAACATATATACTTTAAGTGTTCCATTATATGCCATTATATGTTGCATATAAGCACGTTACAAGCATGGTAGTGGATGCCTTCTAGAAAACATAACTGCATGGCATATAATTGCATTGGTCTTAATAGAAAAAGATTGAAAAACGGTTTTGACATAGACTAAGGTGCTGTACGTACATACCTAATTAGTTGAATTCTAGTCCAAAGAAGGAAGCGTGGCTAATTGTTTACGTGATCGACGTGGATAGTTTCTTGAATTTTAAATTTAATTTAATTGAATCGGTGGTCTTGCTCCAAAACTAGGTAACAAAATTTGAACGCTTTTCATATTTTTGAAACTTTGGGTTTTCCAAAGGCTTTAAATTAATTGAGCCTTGGAAAAATAAAACTTTTAAATATAAAAACTTTCAAATTTTATTACCTTCTGCTTTATTTTGAAATGTGTTCGAATGCATTTACATAAAATCAAGCAAAATTACTTTCCGAGAAAATTAGCATCACTATACTATCTTCCCAACCGAGGCTGGGGGAGAGACTTTGGTCAACTTCCACCAGCACCACCTCAGTATGCTTAGGACCACTAATTAAATTAAATTTTAAATTCGAGAAACTAAGCTTTAGTTAATCTTCCAAGTCTACCATTCGTGCTAAGAGCACGTAAACAATTAACCACGCTTCCTTCTCTGTACTGGAATTTAAATAATTGGGTAGTCAATGTTTGAGGTTTGAGATTGATGGTCAAGTATAGTACAGCTCTCTACAAACTTTGTTTTGTGAAGTTCACATTTTCCGCAACTTCGCGCAGGAGCAATTTTCGTCGAATTTTGCGTAGACATTTCGCGAAGCAACAGTTTTCGCGAAGTTTATGGGAAGTTAGCTGAGCTGAAAGTTCCCCAAATGTAACGAAAATTTGCTACCTTTCGCGAAGTTCGCTGAAAAGGTGAGCTTCGCGAAAAATGAAGTTTTTAATGAGCTGTACTGTATCTGCCCGATATTCAAACTTCTTGGCTGGGCTTTTGGTAGCGGGCCCGGTCCTCGCAGGGGGCACCGGGTTTACTAGCGGGTGCTGGACTTAGACCGAGAAAATCCCGGCTGACCATTTATCTCGGACCCGGTCAATTTATTGGCGAAATAGCTCCAATAATAGGCATGGCCATTCTAGAAAGAGTTTAACAGGTTAAACTGGCGATTTGTTGCTAAATTTTTCGTAATTGATTTTAAATTATCACTGGTATTACGTCTTTTCGTGATTGGGACTTCTGTTGGGATTGGCGGAAATTTTCCTCGGCTTAGCTTTGGCCGGGGTTTTTGATGTAGAGTTGGAACCGGTTCCGGTTCTACAGTACCGGTTCCGTTCTAGCTTCCGGTTCCAAGTACAAAATTCGTAGTTACATTTTAACATTATTTAATATTGGATGCAGGTTCCCAACAAGGGTTATACAATCAAAATTATAAAACAATATTGCAAAGCAATTTGAATAGGTAATGCGATAATAACCAACTGGGTTAAACTTTTTGTTTACTTTGAATTTTTTAAGTTTTTGCCTTACTTTGAGTTTGCTCCATTACAAATGCTGTTACTTTATGCACAACATACATTAAAACTTGTAAAAAATTAAAAGTTTAGTATGGTCGAGCAAATTGTTTCGATTATTAACGGTGAGATTCTACTGTGCATCTACATGCAGACAGACAGTGCCTTCTGAACAGTATCTTGTAAACTGCACAACGTTTCAGTAAAACGTGCTGAGAATTGAGATATACTGGAGCTTAAATTTTTATTTCGTTAAAAAGAGTACAGTGTCTCAAAAGAAGCAAATAGTTTCCAAAAAATTTAAATGCATTTAAAATATTTAAAAGCTGAAAGCCAAATTGGAAAGAAGAACATATATATATATATATAAAAGTTATATTTAACGAAGAAATGTACAGTCGCTTGATTAAACAAATTAGCTAACAGATTACTTCTACAGACTGTTCATTACTTGAACTTTGATTGGCTTTCGTCTCAGATGCCGATAGCTTAAAAATGAGAAAATAGATACTCAACTTTCGAAGTTTTCTACTCCTGTAAAATTTACTACTTTTTTAAAAAATATTGCTTCAATCTTCCGTGGTCCGTGCTGACAACGCCACCTTCCGTTTACCAATTTTTTGAGAAGACTCAATTTGCGACTACATCCCATCGGGCTCTTATCTTTTCTATGAGGTTAACTATTCAGATAAGCAAGCTGTTACCAAGAGTTCATAATTCTTGAAAAAGAAGAGTATAGCACTCGAGGGCTGCATTTTTGGCTTTGCGTAACGGTGCTCCTACCACAAAACGCGAATGGTTCCTGTTGGGGGGAGGGACAGGCATGCCACCTCCCCGGTTGATGGTCGTGAGGTAGCCCAAACAGGCTAAGATGGTCTGAGTATAATCGGCTGTTGGGCATGACCCCCCCCAAAACTGGGCCCACTTTTGGACAACGGGGCCATTGGAAGTAAGCTGGAACTACAGTAATTCCTTGCCCCCCAAAAGGAGGGGGCCTGCAGATCTGGTTGGCAGGTGGGCGACCTCTGTAGACTTAGGACCTGCTGGTTGGGGAGCCGCTCGTCCCGCGTAGACGGAGCGTGGCATAGTCGACAAGAGTGGTCCCCCCAAAGAAACCCTGGCCCTAATATCCCTGGCCTTGTCCCGTCTGCTCCAAGAACGCCCCCAGTAACTGTGCTATGTACACCTCCTGTCGGGGGGGTGGGTGCACTTCAGACCTTCCTCCAACCTCAGGACCTACAGAGAATACGACCACTATTCATGGAAATGTAGTATATGCACTCCCCGCCCCGACCAACCGGCCAACCTCCCTGCAGGCCCACCCAGACCAAACAGAAATGAAGCTATAGCTGCGCGGGCGCAGCACATCAGCCCCCTCCCCTGCGGCTGGGCCGCTCAGGCCGAACAGGACTGCCCTCCTACCGAACCCTGTCCCTCCCCTAATGGGACCTGTCCAAATCCCGGCCCCTCCCAGGCCCCCCGAGCATGAACCGCCCAATCCGGCCTGGCAGTGGGCGCCGTCACATCAGGATCTGGCAATGGAATGCCGGAGGGTTAAAGCCAAGAGGGCTTGGCTGGAACATCAACTGAAGGAAGCTGAAGCCGACGTGGCCCTAGTACAGGAAACCCACCTGTCGGAGAAGGAATCGCTATCCATACCAGGTTACAGTGCGGTATGGCAGCCACGACGCCAGGCCAGAGGCCTGGGACTATCAAGGGCGGTGGCGTGGGCATCCTCATCAAGGAGAATATACCCTTTTCCAGTATCAACAGGCGAATCACTGCCATTACTGACAACACTACTGAAACAGCTGCCGTTCGCCTCCACCTCCCTGGCCGTGACCTCCGGGTCTTCAGCGTCTATGTCCCTCCCCTCCCATCCAGAGGCAAAGAGAAGAAATGAGGCAGCAACTCTTCGACCCGAAGCTTTGCCATCTGGGCGGAACTGCGTAATCGGAGGAGACTTCAACGACATGCCGCCAGATGGGAACCCACTGCTACGACTGACACTCTCGGGGACCAAATCGAACTGGCTATCCACCTCTGACATGACTACCTGAACAAGGCGGCTCCCAACCCGGCTTGAGGGTTAACTTCTAAGAGAGGCCCCACTTTGGACTAGAGCCGACCCTGTGCCATACTTCAATGGCCCCGTCTGTCCAGTGGGCAGTATGCTTCGCAACACGATCTCAGACCATCACCCGGTGCTAACGACGATCAACCTGAGGCTGCACCCCCCCTCCCCCGGCGGGGCCCTGCGAGTGGTGCTTTCGGAGAGGCCGACTGGCAGCAATTCCAAGAACTGGTGGAAAGAAGCCTGAGAAGGAGAAGCCCCCCTCCCCTGCTGATGTCGGGGTGCACGAGGGGAACCGAATCATATCTGCGGATCCTGGACGCTGCTCGATGCAGCATTCCTCGAGGTAGAAGAAGGCAGAAAGCGCCGTGGTGGAGCCCCGAAGCGGAAGAAGCAGTAGAAAGTGTCAGAGAAGCCAGAGCCACGGCCATGGACAGTCCGGAGGCCAGAGAACGCTGGATTGAAGCGAAGAGGAACTGTGTGGCGACCATTCGACGTCTGAAAAAGGAATGCTGGGAAAACTTTGCCTCGACCCTCAGTGCCAGAACAGACCCCAGGAAAGTGTGGTCTGTGATCAATGCTATCGACGGCAGAAAATCCGGCTCAACTCCAAACGCTGCTCTACTGTGCTCCGGCAAAGTGGTAGTCGGAGACAAAGGCAAAGCCAAAGCCTTTGTCCAGCAGTACTCCAGTGTAAGCTACGTCAAGCCAACCGAGCAGAGGAAGAAGAAAAGGATCGAGGTGAAGCAGTCACTCAGCAGCCGGTTCCGGAACGGCGAAGAAGACCCGATGTGCTCCAGTTTCTCACGACTGGAACTGGACTTAGCCCTGAACAACCTGAAACTTGGCAAAAGCCCTGGACGGGATGGTATCACTAACGAAATGCTGATCAACTTGCCGGAAGCTGGAAAATCATACCTACTCAGTCTCTTCAACCAATCCTGGCTGCAGGGAGAAATCCCCCAGCCCTGGAGGGTAGCCGACATCATTCCTATCCTGAAGAGGGGTAAACCGGCTGCCGAGACAACAAGCTACAGACCAATCAGCCTGACAAGTTGTCTGGGAAAACTGCTGGAAAGTATGGTCAAATCCAGACTTCAGTGGTGGCTAGAACATCATCAGAAGCTGACCCCCGTCCAGGCTGGCTTCCGCCAGCTGAGATCCACAGAAGACCACATCTGCAGGCTCACTCAGTCTGCGGTGGATGGATTTCAGAAGCGACCCCCGCCAAACGGACGGTTCTGGCCATGATTGACTTTTCAAGAGCCTTTGACACGGCCATACGGGAACGGATCCTGTGGAAGCTCGTCCAGAAAGGAGTCCCTCAGCTGATGGTGAAATGGATCAAGTCCTTCCTCACCCACAGAAAAGGCCGGGTCCGCGTGAATCAGTCATTCAGCATGCCTAGAATCTTCCATCAAGGTGTCCCACAGGGCTCTGTCCTGTCTCCACTTCTCTTCCTCGTGTTCATCGACGACATACTACGGCAGCTCCCTGAGGAAGTCGAAGGCAGCATCTATGCAGACGACGTGGCGGTATGGTGCTCCGATCCAGACATCAGGACAGCTGAAGCGAAAGTTCAGGAAGCCCTGGACTCCATCACAGCATGGGCGAGAGAAAATGAAGCAGTCATAAATGTTGAAAAATGTCAATGCTGCATTTTCTCTACCCACAACAAGCAAGTCAACCATCAGCTCAGCCTCTCCATCTGTGGTAGTCCAGCCCCCTACGATCCGAATCCATCATTCCTGGGGGTAACGCTGGACTGGAATCTGTCATTTGCCCCTCACGTCAAGAATCTGAAAACCCGCTGCCGGAAAAGAATTGCCACACTCAGCGCAGTAGCGGGAAGATCGTGGGGTCCCTCCAAAGATGACCTCCGCCTGATGTACATTGCCTACATCAGATGAATCATCGAATATGCTCTGCCTGCCTGGTATCCCTCTGCGTCGGATAGCACTGTGGCTAAGCTAGAAACCATCCAAAACTCGGCGGCCGGGAGTATATTCTGCCGGATGCTATGCTGGATCACCCGCCGATTACGGTCGCAGAACCGAAGCAAATCTGCCACCGCTGAGCTGCGAGCAGAGGAACTGTCTG
>JASAND010029724.1:0-11372 GCA_030248195.1 Trissonchulus latispiculum | reverse complement strand
TGTACTTCGTTCAGTTACGTATTACTAGAAAGTTCATTTTAATGGCGTAGAATTGAGCATTGAAAACGGAGTAGAGGAGCCTAAATTTATTGGAAGCAGGGAAGACTTGGAGGAACTTAATCTAGAGTTTGACAGAATGGATGTTCTAGAGTGGACCCGACGGCAGAGACCTACCACAAGATGGGTCGTTGTTGACGTTACGAGTATATGCTTCTTTGTGTATAAGTTGACTGGGTACACTATGCACTAGATAAAAACAAAAACATAAAACTGATAAAACGGAAAAATACAAAAATATTGCATGCGCCGGACTAGGTTAGGTACTGTATATAGGTAGGTTACTGTAAATAAGTAGGTACTGTATGTGTATATAGATTAGGTAGGTAGGTTAGGTAGGTAGATTAGGTAGGTAGGTAGGAGTCCGGTAATGGGCCTACGCCGGGTCCCAAGCCCCGGGGGAAGAACGCAGAGGGGTGGTAAAGAAGGGACAATGGGGAAGAACACAAGGAAAAGCAGGTGTGACGTCATGCAGTACAAACCTATGTTCAAGGGGTGGGAGGGAGTGGGAGTAAAAATTTGGGATTGGGATTCAGGGTCGAAAAGCTCGCCCTATACTACTGATAAAAACTAAAATAAGTATGTCAAATTTGATTCATTTTGCTCGTAGCTCTTAATTGGTTTATAAATTAGGACGAGTAGGGAGGACCAAGTGAGTTTCTGCTGCCGGATCGAATGGACCTGACCGAAAAGTCCAGTCCGTTTTCGTATCAATAGAAAAACAACAAGGTAAATTGAAAGGAGCTGTATTTGGTATAACCTAATAGTAATCGCAAAATTGCTAATTGAACTCCAAATAATTACTATTATCATTAATAAAATGGTCCCTAAAGCCCTTTAGAGGATAATTCTTAGGTTGGTCCGAGAGCCAGTCTGAGTTGCAATCAAACTACTAAATTTGTAATGTCACAACCACAAACAAAAACTGTTTCTATACCACATATATCACGCAGCTCTGATAACCCATTCAAGGTAATGCATACGATAGGTATCTGCATATCACATTGTTGGCTCTGATGGGAAATAAGTGCTAAATCACCAGACAATGATCTATACTGCGAATTTAAGCAGTTCTTACTGCCATCTGAAACCTGACGTACATATCTTGCCTTGCACTTCTCCGTTTGTGTAATCCAGTCACCTGAAAGTAGGAGGTGATGGGTAGTTAGAGGGGGGTAAACTTTTCATGTGGAGTGGCGGGAAAGTTCGGTAAACAGGTGGTTCGTACACGAGCGTAGCTTTAGCACACCCAATTCTTGGGTCAGACACAAAACCTTTTGAGTTATGCTCATTGGGTGGAGTACTTCTTGATCCGCCCCTTACTTTTCTTTGATCCGCTCTGGTAATCTACAAAATCCGATTTTAAAGTGGTATTCCTGAGGATACCTCTACACACCAATTTTTGAGTAATGGTACGATATTCTGGCGAAGGTTTGCCAACTTATTCGTCTTTGTGATCCGCTCATTAAAAACAATCTGATTTCCTTGTATTGCAAAATTTTACGATACCCCGATTTCAGCGAAAAAAATCTCTGAGTAATTCGGGTATGCTGATTTCGAATCTGCAGTCAAAATTTCGATTGGAGCCGCCAAAATTAATGTATAGACAAATTTTCGAAATATCGCTGAAAATAGATTTTTCCCGGCGGAAAGTCGGTTTTAATGAAATTTCGACTGCAGATCAGCGTCCAAGACTTACCCTGGGGGCAACTTTTTGCGAAAATTGGAGTCAAAAAATTTTTGAACGTATTTGATCGATCGATCAATCGGATCGATCTCTCGATTCGATTTTTGAAATCAGCGACCTCGAGTTACTTTAGAGGCAACTTTTAAGTTAAATCGGAGACCAAGATTTTTCGAACCATAATCGGGACGAAAGCACCCCCCCTAGTGTTTGAGGCCGGCCAGTTTGCAGTGCAGCTAGCAGCTGTAGAACATAGGATATATTGATGTGCTAAACCAGAGTATATGATTGATTTTGATTGAAGTTAAGTATTGAGTTGATTTTATACTAAAAGCAACATATTTTCATGAATGATCAAGCTAAAATTATTGTTGCCTATTTTCATGTTTTAGTATAACTCATACACGCGAACTAGTTCAGAATGGTGGATCCGAATCAGTTTGGGTTGTTCAGTGGTGTGGGTAGCTTGGTTGTGTGTTCTGCCCATTCCTGCCATTTCTGAGCCAAAGTAGTTTTTTAGTTTTGTGAGCTGTATCCATTTTGAGTAGTCTGTCGTTTTTATGCCTTCCTTCCTGCCGGCGCTAGAGCAGGAAGATGAAGAAGAAGAAAGAGTAGGCTATGAAACTAAATCCGAGGCCATATGTAGATATTTTCAAACGCTGACCGGCGAGAAAAAGGCGTATAAATAGCGGCCGGCCGACTTCAAACACTATCCTCATCTAAATGTGTCAGAAACTTTTGAAACAAAAAAATAAAAGTTGACTTAATTCTTTCTGAATCTGTGGAAGACTTGTAATAGCCAGTCTCCTTCCCGTCCGCTCACCGAAGTTTAGAGACTGAGTGTGCTCACCGAAGTGTGCGGACGTGGACAAGAAGAAGTGTACTTTTGAATCATATGCATAGAAATTAAAAAATTTAGTGGAACTTTTGATAATTTTGTTACAAAATCTACTAACACATCTAATTCTTAGTGGTTCTGCGTAAATTATAATGCAGTTGATGCTGGAAAATTGTTTTCTACATGTACTAGAATCCGCGAAACTTCGGTGAGCGGACGAGAAGCAGAATGGCTATTATAAGTATTCCAGAGATTGAAAAACACTTAAGTCAATTCTTTTTTTTATTTTAAAATTTCTGGCACATTTAGATCAGGGTTCGCCTTGGTCTCCCCTTTATGGTTCGAAAATATTTTTGTCTCCGATTTGGCTGAGAAGTTGCCCCTTGCTGAAATTGAGGTAGCTGATTTCAAAAATGGAATCGAGAGACAGGTTCGAGATTGATCGATCGATCAGTAGAAAAACTTTAATTTGGGGGCGCTGATTCCAGATCTGCAGTCGAAATTTTATAAAAACGGACTTTCCGCTGGAAAAATCGATTTTCGTTAACTTTTTTGAAAATTAGTCAATAAATCGATTTCGGTAGCTCCAATCTAAGTTTTGACTGCAGATTCGAAGTTATTCTGGAGGCAGGAATTTGGATTTTTTGATGAATAGATCATGAAGACGAATAAGTTTGCAAACCTTCTCCAAATATTGTTCCATCCCTCAAAAATTGGTGTGAGCGGTACCATCCGGCCTGCGCACCACTTTAAAATTGGATTTTGTATTGGATTCGGGCCCGAATTTTTCGGGTCGGAGGTGCTGTAGTGACAATCTTAGTTTCGTTTGTTCTTTCATTTGTCTTGCCCATTACGGTTTGAAACGGTCGAGGTTTGCTCCCATCAGACTGTGTGGGCTGGCGCGAAAGCGTCTTCTAAAATGTCACTACAGTTTGGGAACGAATTCCAACTTAAGCTTGGTTCGATTGTGCCCGGGTGGCTCAATCGGTAGAGCGTTGGCCTAGACAGCCAAAGGTTGTGGGTTCGATCCCCACCTCGGGCCCGAATTTTTCGGGTCGGAGGTGCTGTAGTGACAATCTTAGTTTCGTTTGTTCTTTCATTTGTAGATTAACCAGAGCGGATCAAAGAAAAGTAAGGAGCGGATCACGAAGTACTCCATCCAAAGATCATGACTCTAAAGGTTTGTGTCCGACTCAAGAATTGGGTGAACTAAGGCTACGTACATCAACAGCAAAATGTACTGAGCATATGCAACTGCAGCTCCCTCTATGGTAGAAAAACAAGAAGCTAAGAAAAATGTCAAAAGAAAAATTTACTAAAAACGTTTAGTGATGTACCACATCACAGACAATCACTCAGTGATGTACTACATTGCTGAAATTTATCAGCAAAGTTGTACATTTGAGGCCTTAAGCATCCAATGTACAACTCTATTGGTGATGTAGTACATCACTGAAATTTCTAGAGAAGTAGTACATCACTAAATGTACTACTTTACTGCGACATATACATAATGGGTAAGTCATTTTTAGTTCCGCAGGAAGTGCAGAGTGGCCTCGTGAGAGTTTACCAAAAAGCCTCAAAATAACCTCCAAATCAAAATATGCTTTGAAAGTCAACCGCAGTGTTTGACTAGAAATATTCATAAACTTTCTTCAGAGTTTCGAAAACTCACGTAATATTTCCGGAAAATATGCAGAAAATATGGAGATCTTACATAACAAATCTTGAAACATTTTGCAAAAGTCTTCGATATTTTGGGAAAAGTTTCCATAGTCGAAATATTCTAAATGTTAAAAAATGCCTCGAACTGCTTCGCGACGTGCTATCTCTTTTGAGACACGATCTACTTTTCCCGCGGCGTTAAGTGTGACAGACGCATAAAGCAACATTCTCCTGAGCAAGTGTCAGTAATTTTTAATAAACTGATTTCATAAAAAAGGGTCAAATTTTTGCCCCCCCCCCCCCCGAATGGAATATGGTTTGTACCATTAGCCGGTAGATTAGCATTATTTAAACCATTAGCTCAATGGTTTAAAATGCAAAAATGTTCATTTTGGTGCCCTCTTCAAGCCATAACAAGCAATCAGGTATCTCAAATGCCCATTGAGAGAATAATGCTAAAATCCAGAAATTTCTTTTCAACTGCTACTTCCGTTTGGTTTAGTATGACCTTTGAAAACTTTTACCTTCCTTTAATTTTGTATGGGGTGGAAAACTATCACTTTTCTATTGCTTTTGTATTGCCTGGAAAATTATGGCCTATTGTATCTTGGGGATTATTTAAAGCTTCCTGCGAAAATCGTTTCGTTGGCGAATACAAAACGCTGCAACGAAACCGCTGTATTGGTGAACGATAAAGTTGCGTTAGGGCGCCCGTGAACTTAGGTCATTTTAATTTCGGTGCGTTAGGCGCCCAGTATGTACGTTAGGCATCTGTAGAGTGCGTTAGGGCGCCTAAATGTTTTCACGATAATAAAGTGTTATTATGAATGAACTGCTATTATGAAAGTGTTAACGTAATGCACAGTTTAAAGTATAAAAGAGGAGGTCCCCGTTAAAAAATATACGTATAGTCATTATTATATTATTATATTTATTATAATAATTATTATTATTATATTTCGCCTAATATAAAACTTTTACTGCTGATATTTGAAAGCACGAATTAATTAAAATTAATTAAATATCTCTATTTAGTGGCGTGTCAAAACAAAATCCTTTTTACGTGAGAACATAAAAGATATGTTTATGAACACATGAAACTCATGAAATCATCAAGCATGAAATCTACATTGATTAGTGATTCAAAGATTTAGTTTAGTTTAGTTTTAAACTTTTCTGTTTAAATGTATTTTGTATTTGCTAATTTGCTAATTTTTATATTTACTTTAAAGAATTCACTGATTGGACCCGTTTATCTGTACTCTAAACTAAATATTATGTACTATGAAAGAAACAGACTCGGTTGTTTTCTATTGGAATAGTCGCCTCATAACACATACACTGGGCACCCTAACGCTCACACTGGGTGCACTAAAGCACCGTGTTCAAAAATTGTAAAAAGCGCCCTAAAGCACTATAGGGGCTCCCTATAGGAGCACTATAGGCACAACAGGCGCCCTAACGCAATACAGTCTTGAAGAACACAATCATCTGACAATTTGGTATTAAGGGGGGGGGGTCACTTTGGTCAAAAATCGATAGTCACGGATTTCGCTCATTTTCACACATAATATGCCCCCATATGTTCTCAAAAATAAGTTAGAATATTAGCGTTCGAAATCAAACTGTGACAGAGTTATTCAGGTTCAAAGCCGGAAAACTTGAAAATTCCGGTGATGAGCCCTGCAACGTCAGGTGGGGACCAAACGCGACAGAAAACAGGGTTGACCGATACACCAAATTAAAGCCTTTACTAAGGTAATATTTAAGTGCTGACGTGGCTCAAGGCCAGTTATCCAGGCGTTCATAATGCATGCTTGATTGATGCACTGACCTAACCTTGCAGGACTGCCCAGTATAACTTTAACTCGTTGTATCTTGCACAGACAACATTTTAGACCCATGGTTCTATGAGAAAAGTTGCTCCTCGTTCCATTAGCTATCGATTGATACCCAATTTGTCTATATTTGAAAAAATTTTAAAATTGACATTTTTCACCTATAAAGATCAAAGGTGCCGCCACAGCAGTCACGTTCAATATTGACGCATTTGTTTGGCCACATTATGTGACAGACATGGATATATTAATTAATCTGCCAAGTTTGGTAATTTTTACTACGTAATGAGTGAGAAAGTATCAAAAGAATGTGAAAATTATGAAAAATGGCCATTTTTAGCAAAATTTGCTGTTTTTGTGGCACGTTTTTTGAGCTTACTGTAAATGATAGAAACATGCGAGTACTTTCATAAGACGTGGTTTTATGCGTAGAGTGCAGCTATCTATTGGCCATTTCTGTAGATTTTGCCATCGTTCATGACAAGCAAAAGAGTACCGGTAATCCTGTTTTTCATGGTCCAAAAATGGCCGATTTTCCAAAATTCTGACTTTAAAAATTCGCCAAAAATCCAATACTCAACAGAATCGCTTCAGAGGAGATAGCTGCACTCTACAATATGTCCTTAATGGTTCTAAAAAGGTTTCAGAGTTCTGACTCTTATACAGCGAAAAATTTTTCTGCCACAAACTTTTTAACCTAACTTTTTCATTTTCCTATGTTTAACACATGTCGAGGTCACCTTTGA
Source organism: Trissonchulus latispiculum (assembly GCA_030248195.1). Lineage (NCBI taxonomy): Eukaryota > Metazoa > Nematoda > Enoplea > Enoplida > Ironidae > Trissonchulus > Trissonchulus latispiculum. Next base: position 4,544 of record JASAND010029724.1, on the reverse strand, counting down.
GGGCCTGTACAAAACGATAGAAGCAATATTTCGCAAAACGCTCTTGTCTTGTTTCGCGGACCCATGGGGACTACAAAATACGTGAAAATGAGCAAAATCGGAGATGGTCGAAAAATCGGCTAAAAAGTGACCCCCCCCCCTTAAACAATGTTAAACGGTATTAATATTAAACCAAGTACTAAACATGAAAGTTTATGCAATATATGAAACAAACCATCAATGTCAGGATCAGTGAGTCCAATCCAAAATCTATTGATATTTTCTGCGTGTCTGAAATAACAAATGAATACTATTTAAATGTTAAATCATATTGTCCTTTACTCAGATCCGAAGACAGTTGAGGCAGAGAAGAGAACGGGAATGCGTAAAGAAAATGAAAATAAGGAGTTTCAAGTTGTGTTCTAATGGGGCCTGCAGAAGAACTCTAAGAAAGGTTATAAAAGGGATGTTTCTTGCTTGACAACTTTGCAATGAAACCTATAATGACTATGTTTCACATAAGTTGATGCCACGGTAGCTGCTGTCATTGAGTCGGGATCATTAAAAAGTTTGGGTTTAGAAAATCACTAGCTACCAGAAAACAGGCGAATTTAGCGAATTTAATCAAAAGTTATGCTGATGGCCAGGTCCGGAGACTGCCTCCAATAACCGTGCTAAGCGAAATTAATGTTAGTCGTTGCTGGCTGGGTCCACCTCAACTAAAGTAGTGCCTTTCTCAGGTCATTTTAACACTAGCAGCTAGTAGATCTCTGACCACAATCGACCCTTGGAACGTTTTGAGCCTAAATTCTAGCTTGAAAGAGAAAGCAAAAGACAGATATAATGTTTTAACTATTTGACCTATGAATAGCTAGAATTGCACCTATTAATTGTTAGTTTGTGTTTAAACTCTGTTTAGTTGTATTTTCCTATGTGTGGATTGTGGCTTGATTTAGTAGTAACTTGTAGAGAAAGGAGATTTGTAATTGTACAGTGTCCCTCTTTTCGGTTAAATCCCAAAGGCCTAAAAAAAGGACTTATAGAAGCTTGAGCCAATGTTTTAATCAATGTCTAAGTTTTGTTAATAATGATTTTATAATTGTAATAGTATTCTGCTATTATTAATTTGTAAACCAAATCCGTCCATTAGTTAAGGTTGTGTTCAGTTAATTTTTAACCCCTTTAATTTTGCATCATCCGTATGGGGTTATTCACAGGTCCCCTCCCTTGAGTTTGAATGAGTGTGTAATGTGCAGCCTGAGTGTCTATGCATGTGTAAGTGTGAGGTTCTCTGCCTTTGCTACGTCACGAGAGTGACGTTCGTTCTCCCTCAATAAGAAGTAGTACGCATAGGGTAGACAGAGGGGAACTCCTCTGAAATTAAGGCACAAGTCACCCCTACAGTAAAGAAAAAAGAATATTAGTTAATCTAATTTTAAATTTTAAATATTAAATGTTAATATAAGTTTAGGACTTTTAGTTTGTCATTGAGCTACGTAGAAGTTAATTTCATCTAGGTACGGTTTGTTTCCTCCTGGGGCTACAGGCCCTCTTTTCCGTTATTACGATTTCTTTTTCCTTACTTCTTTTTCATCAGCCTCCCTTTCGGATGCGCGACTGTTTACGAATGGCATCATAGAAACTCTGCCAGGACAAAGGTTCTCAAGAACAAAACGTTGTAAAAGTTTAGGACGCGGCTGTTAGGGTATTTTGGGTCACTTGAAATTGGATCCACAGCCCTAAAACTTTATGGCAATCGAGTGGTATACTGCTCAGGTGCAAATTCTAAAGAAGGTGGCTGAGTCCTTCCTTTCAAACTAACCAATGATAAAACGCAATCATGAAAGCAGCCAATCATCGAAAGATGATTGTAAAAAGATGGAAAAGAAATTTAACTTGAGACCAAAATTCCCAGTTTCCAGTCAGTCTGTGATTTTAAGGAACCCCGCGCGCCCACGCCGCGTTACAGTAATTAGTAAGATAAAATTTGAAATTAGTCACGAAAGATACGTACTAGTATGGTAAAACGCGTGTGAGAAAATTTTCCGAAACCGTAAAACTACACTAAGGAACCTCCCTAGAGACAGACAAGGGCAAAACGCCAAACAACACACATACGCGGGCCCACTACAGGGCGCCTGCCCAGCTAAAGCAGAAAAAATACGTAATGACACAAAATACAACACACAAACTACAATGTACAGAATCAAAAGACCCGCACGGAGCCACGCGGCATACGAAGGACAAACAAGAAAATTTTTCCCAAACCTCCGACACTCCAAAGAACTTTCTCCAAACTTCTTAAAAACAATATACTCAAACCGGATGAACAGACTTAACAATGCCAAAGTCAGGTAGACAGGTAATATAAAGCACATTATAATAAAGCACGAATAGAATAAAGCACCGATGAATCTCAGACATGGCAACAAATAGCAGCACAAAATGGCAAGAATGATTTTTCGAAGAAGTATCATGCTCTCGTTTTAAGACAGAAGGAAAAGAAACACAAACCGATAGGTAAGTACCCGAAAAGAAATGGAATGAGTAGAATACAACATAGAAATTGCTGGTAGTAGAACTGAATAGAGTAAATATGAAAAAGATACAATGGCCAAGCCAAGGTAGCGAGCACCCCATTAAAAAGCAAAAAATCCGAAACCTCCTACGAAAGGAAGAGAACTCCAATTTTTAAGTAAACTTTCACCCGGCTCCCCCCAACCACGTACAACCCAAAATCAAACACCAATTCCCCCCACCACTGCCATATATATCAGGATATAAAATACAAAGGCAAAACAAAAACAACCAACAAATGGGGAAGCGGCTAAGACAGGCCTGCGCCGGGGAAAAGGAAGTTTGTTATCAGCAAATGCGCCACCAAATCTACCCGGCGCCAGTTCCACTAGTACGCACGGGTCCACCCACGTCACACCAACCACAAATAATCTCTCCGCAAAGCAGTCACACAACCAGGCAATTAAAGTTCTAAATATACCAGCAAGCCGGCTGGCACCAAACACCGGGACAAAAGAAACCGGGCCCAATCCGACCAAAGGGGTCCCACCTGTGCCCTCGGAGGGCCGCCCGGCATAGGGCTAGAACCCTCCGAAAAGCGTGATAGCACCTAGGGACCACAAACAACGAACCAACCGCACCCGAGCTCACCGAAGCTCGGCCAGCCGAAGCAACCGTAACCTCCGTCGGCCAACCAACCAGAAACCAACCGTTCCACCCTGGCGCTCACGAGGGGAGACACAGGCCTGCCGGGACGGGCGGGTGGAAATAACTAGAAAAATACAAAACAAATACAAGTACGTACATTAGTATGCATATACACAAAACAATAGAAAATGTACACAAAAGAAACAATAAACACATACCAATATATCCCCACAACCAAAAATAACACGTCTACTACCAGCATAACCAAATTACAAGCCCTACCTACGAATTTAGGGAGGGAAACGGCCAGAGATCCAAGCCCCAGGAATCCTGAACCCAGGTCAGGGCGCTCTGACAGTTCCCTATCAAGAAAAGACGGCTAAAAACTAACGGAATCTATGTGAACGTGCTGCTAGTCACTCTCCATGGGCCCCGGAATCCTGATCCGAGGACCAGGGTAGTGACAGCAGCACCCCACGAGAGGCGGGAGAAGATTAGAAGTACCCTCAGAACTGTTGCCTATACGTGTGTGTGAATAAAAGTTAAAAAGGAACACGTTAGAAAAGTAAAGGTAAAAATTTTTAATTTGAGATCATATAGTAGGAGGTTCCGGAAATAATCAGCTGGACTGAGGTGAAAAACCACCCACACATATACGCCCCCTAATAATCTCAAACAAGGTTTTACGCAACTTTTAAGAAGTTTGACAAGCAAGAAAATCAAGAAAATTATAAAAACTGACAGCGTAATCCAACAAACAAAAACCCCCCGTTTGGCGTATATACGTACTTTCACATAACATTTTGAAACACGAACAGAAAGATCATGTAAAACAGCAAATCCTTTATCTTAATCACACCCAACAACCCTAGGACTGTCCAGAACCTCCTACAACTATAAGATAAAAGTTTGTAAAAGTGTTAAAATGAGAGAAAAAGGTACTACCAAGGTCCACAACCCCCCTTTTTCGGACCAAAAGTTTCCCTGACAATCAGAATTCAACATAATTTGACGAACCTCAGTACCCGATATTTGAACCAGTTGAGAAAAGTCCGCGCATATACCCCAATGTTTTTCCTGATTGACAGCCCCAGTCAGTTAGGCTACCACCCCCCCCCCTCTGAATTTCGCAAGGCATTCTATATACAAAATACTACCAAAAGGTCAAGTTTCTACGGCAAATTATCGCTGTCCAAGACATCCGAGGTGTAGTTACAAATATGCAGGTGGCGAGGCAAATGACCCCACACCAGTGTCAGCAAACCTCCCAAAATATCCGACTGGATAGACATAGGCCAGGATACCAAATTTGGGCGTCCAGGAACAAGCAGCCGGAAAAACACCACAAATTAAGCCGAACGCCTAAACAAAAGAACGTTAGTGGCAGTTAAAGATCACGA
>JASAND010029723.1:0-21553 GCA_030248195.1 Trissonchulus latispiculum | reverse complement strand
GGTGGTGATTCCTTTTGGAGACCTCAACTTTGAACCATTATTGCAAAACCATTACTAGGAGTTAAGAAGCCATTTTTATATCAAAATGCAGCTTAACATTTGCTCTTTCTAACGAATACAACGAAACTAACTATAGTTTTTGAAAATTATTTTACTGCATTCTCGCAGTAGCTTAATTTTCCAGATTTCTTGTAGACTAAAGTAAATTTTTTCGTGAGGCATAAACCACATCATTCGAATCCACTATCAATTAGCTGGGGACCCTTTTTTAGTTATTATGAAACCGCTCTTCGTTATAAAGAAATTAGCTAAAATGTTTGCGCAACCTGGATTTTACCTACTTTTCCAAATTTTGGCAACCGACCACTTTAACTATAAAGCAGCAATCGGGACAAGTAAAAAAGGGTCCCTGGGTATTTTAGTGTAAAACACGTCCGGTAAGTGGAAACCATCAAGCTTGCATAGTAAATCCTCCACAATCGCTGGAAAAAATTTGGTCATGTTTTTGCAAAACCTACATTTTCTATGATAGCAGCGTACGGGGTAGCAGTTAAAAGATTATAGGGTCATGGATAATCGGTCTAGGCGAGTCCTTTCAAATTGACACCCGTAGTTTAATTTTACGGTTTACGTAGCTCAAGGAATGGCGCATTATTTGATTTCTGCAAAAATGACAAGTTTTCAATGCCAAAATAGGAAAATCGACTATATCTCACGATAGCGAAAAGCTAATAAAGTACAAAGAGCAAAAATGTAGAGCTCAGCAAGATCTTTCGAATGAATATAATCGTCGCTGTACAGCAACTGTCTACAGTACATGCCAAAGAAAAGGGCCCCGTCACTGCCAAATGTCCCTCTTTGGAGCGACTGTGATATGACTTTGACAAGACTTTCGTATGAACCAGTTTGTTTGCATTAGTGATTAAGAGAACTTGAAATGGTCACAGACAAGTCACAGCTTTTGCATGCTGCCCAAATTAATTTCATTGAAAAAAGTCAGTGACAGATCTCTGCCCTGAAAGTGTTAATCACTAATGCAAACATAAGTGTTAAAAATTGACAAAAACCACCCTGAACGGAGACGTCGAATTTTTGAAACGGGATTGCGCGGAGGGTGTTAGAATGCTAAAAGCACTTATTTTGGAAAGTTTCATCAAATTTCATCTTGATTTCAACCATCAATCAACAATATGTGCCCAAAAGGAACCACCACCTTAAGAAGGCAGAGTTAGTTCACACAGTTGATTTAATACACTTCTTAAAAAATTGCAGCGGTTATCAAAAAGAAAATTTCCATGTTGTGAAGAAGGGCTAAGAAAATATTTGCTTAAGAATTTCCTCACAGGCTAACTTATTTCTGAAGCCAACTGTAGCATATACCATCGTGAAGTTTGAGACACATCTTCTGTGTAACTGTAGATTGAGCTAGATCTCTTCGGTAGTACAAGGCGGCGCCACCTTGCCTGACCCACATTTTGTTACCAAAAATTTCAAAATTTTCAAAGCCCCAAAAAGTTTGCTGAGACGCTAGCCGCTGCTGTCACGCAATATATATATACCCTCTAGGCTAGTTTTGAACGCTCTTTAGGACATGCTATTCAAAAATCCGATTTAGCTCATAGTGTGACTCACTATGTGTTTTTCCGCAACTCTGACTGGGTTCTGTCCCGCCGCGCTATACAGACGCCTGCTAGAGAGCCAGGCCGGAACTCGGTGCATGGAATAACTCACCTCAGTGTCATCAGCAGCTTGCTTTTTCGGCTGTTTCAGAGGTTTTTTCTTTCCACCTGCAACAAAAACAACGTGATATTCATGAATTCTGACAATTGGCATTTCAGAGGGCTTTATTAAAAACAAAAAGGCTTCATGCCCTCCATCACAAGTAGATAACGAGCGAACCTCTTAAAAGAACGGTCACGTAGAAGGACACGGAGAGAAGGAAAAAGGGTAGACCCATATGAAGTTTAAAGATCCACGGCCCAGACAACAATTTATATATACATTTCTAAGCAAATTCGCAATGCAGCAGTTTTATTCTAATTGTTTTACAAATAAGTATATAAATCTTAAAAATTGCTCAAAATTAATAAGTTTGATTTCCTGGAAACTTTCGTCAAATATTTAAAGTAGGCAAAAACTGCGGCATATGTTTAGATTTAGCTTTAGCGTCGCTTGCTCAATTGACAAAGAGACAAACGCGCGGTGACACGACATTTTTCAACTGCCTTTTCTCGCGACAGCATAAGGTTAGGTCTAATCTAAAAATGGGACTTTTCATTCTGCAAAGTCCGTTGGAAAGATTTTAAAAATTCATGTTAAAAACAAGAATCATCTAGTTAATAAAGGAATATCACGTCGATTACGTAAATGACTGGAATCAGAATGTTGAAGTTGAAGTGCAACAAAATAACAAAGAAGTTTCATTGGAATTCGTACTAAGTATCGCAAATGAATATTCGCTAAAACTGATGGATCCGGCTTACCTTCCCGTCCAGACATTTTAAACGCTTATCACAAACGACAATCAGACGAAAACGCAAAGATACGTATGTGATATATAACAGTCCGCGAATAGTCAATACTGATTCAAACAAAATTTCTAAAAGTGCAAAGTGCAAACTAAATAAAATCATATAAATAAAAATACTAAAAGCCAAAATAACCCAAATACGTACGTATATATATACATATACACCCCACCACTAGCGTAGCCAGAAAAGATTTTCGGGAGGGGACGTCAAAATTTAGCGGCGGGCTGGGGGCAGAACCCACAGAAGTTGAAATTTTTTCAAATTTGCGACGTTTGAGAAAATTTTTCAAAGCATTCTATAAAATCAAATAAAGAAAAGAACTACAACTCAGTTCATTTTCATGCAAGAAAATGGTGCACAAACTGCACCACACCAAACCACACCCAGTAGAGTATCTTGAACTCATTTTTGACGTTCAAAAGCCATATTATGATGGTAAATTGTAAGAGATGCACCGGGGCCGCCACTACCGGGGCCGGGGCCGGGGCCTAGAAATTGGAGGTCCAAATCAAAAATTTTCAAAAATTTTCTTAAAAATTTAAATTTTGCAATAATTTTTGATATCCAAACGTTACTATCGTTGTTTTCATTCATATCAGCGCTAAAACAAACGATTTGTAACACTTTTTGACTTTCGAAAATTCAAAATTTTGGTCAAAAAATGTCAAAAATTTACAAATTTTTGCTAATTTTTGGCCCCGGTCGGTACCGGGGCCTGACCACCGGAGCCAGGGCCGGGGCCTGGCCCCGGTGCCGGGCCCCGGTGCATCCCTAGTAAACATATGCATGCCGAAGGCGCAAAAATTTGAAAAATGGTAGTTTACACAGTGGCTTGGTGAAGAATTTCAGGGGGGAGCACAATTTCGAGAGGGGGAATTCCCCCATTCCCCTTTGGCCATGCGCCTGTACCCCACAATACATACTCCCAAATCCCCCCAGACTTCACAGTGCAGAAATTTCAAAAAGGCGAAAAATGAAAAGTTTCTGTTATTTACAGCCCCTTAATTTCCAAAATAAGGCTTGTTTTAACTTTTCAAGACTGTTCGAATTCCATGGCATCCGGCGTCTCTGACAGTTCAATGATTTTCCGCGGTTTATTTGCCTTCTTCCGAAGAAGGCGATTAGTCACAGTTGTTAACTTGTCACTTTAGGAGGGCATATAGCAAGCTTAACAAAAAAATCACCCGAAATTTTAACAAAAAAATCACCCCACCCTGACACACAGGAAAGTCGCAGAGACCCAAATTTTTGCATGGTGATAGCCACACATCTCGACAATACAGCCTGTGAGTTTTGAGCCTCTAGGCCCTCTCCATGCGTTCAGGGCAAACCTTTAAGTGAGGGTACCCAAAAGTGACCTCAAAAACGTGAATGACCGAAGTTCGAATTTCGGCTGCTATTTATTAAGGGAAAACCGTCCCTAGGCAACTCATATTGTGCACGTGACATGTCCTGACTATGGGCTATCGATACATATATAGAAGTTCCCAGTCGGACCTCTGAGCCGTCCTGGGGTGGGTGATGTAATTTTTTTGTTAAAATTTTAACAAATAAAAATCGTTTTAATGTTTCGTTACTGAAGACAGAACAGCAGCTAGAGCAAAACTAACGTCAAATTCGTGCTCATCGACCTCGAAAACCCTTATATCCGTTGTTTTTGAGGTTGCCTGACACTTCTAGGAGTCCAACCTGGCAACCAGCAGGGCCTGAACCGTCCGACGGTAAACGTGATCCCAGAAGTCAGTATTAGCCTATATTTACCTAAAAACTACGTAATGCCAGATTTGAATTCAGCGCCCTAGAAAACTCCCTACGACATGTTTATAGCCACTTCGGACTGTCCAGTTGGTACCTGGAGGGTCCGGAGGGGTCACGTGACCGTGGGTCATATTATATACCCGACCAACATACGAAGTTCTGAGTTTCTCTGCCAAAATGCCTGGAAATAGGTTATAATCACTCACAGACACGAAAAAAACAACGTTTTAGCCTTTAAAACGGTACCTTAGAGCCACCAGACTTCATACTGGACGCTGTCGGGGAACATCAGTGACCACTAAGACTTCGGCGGGGTCAGTTGCCTTAGTTGGAACACTAGGTTAGCGGTTTTGGGTTCTGAATACGTTACAAGAATAAAAATGCTCCGGTGGAGCATGAAAAATGCAATATGGGTGACATTAGGTTGTAAATGCCAGGAGGACTAGGTTGAAAGCGCACTAATATGGACCAGCTTCGCTGAACAACCCATATTCGCGAAAACTGTCCAGAGTTTCTATCGGCTGCTGCTTGCTGTTGATATTGGCAGTTCTTCAGAAAATTGTATAGTCAATCGGGGAAAAAACGCCATTTTTTCAAACTTTTGGACGTGTAGAACTCATTTTTTGGAATTATGGGAAAATTCTTGTAGTTTGAAGAATGGCAACCCCTACGGATTATTTTCATGTATTAATGACTTCTCTGGACTGTAACAATAGAGAGTACTAGGGCCCAACTGTATGTGATTTATATATTTCCTGGGGAAAAAGCCAAAATCGGGAAAAAAAGCCACTCATCGGGAAAAAAGCCACTTTGGTCGAAGCATATCCTGAAGGCGTAGACCAATTCTGTTCTGAGTGTTCCAACGTGTTCAGCGTCGCTTATTTACCCTAGATTTGTTGTTTACCGAGGCAAATTGCCTTCGTAAAGCATTAAATAGAACTTTTTAGTTTGCAGCATAAACTGGCTAGGTTTCATCAAATATAACGTAAACATACAATTTTTTTAAAAACTTGCTAAAACGAAGGCTAACCACAAAATAGTGTTTTCCAATGAATTCGTAATGCTCTTTTTGGCCAAACGTGCCAGTTTCAGGATGAAATGTGCAGTGTAGCGGTCAAAACGACTGACGTGACATATTAGTCCAAAAGTTGCGCATTTCAGGGACTGTCCACCTACAAACGGTATTGCTTTGTAGAACTTGAATTGCTGATTATTTTCAACATAGTTATCATGCCAGAAATCCAGAAAAACTGCTCACTATGGGTCTCGCAATCGACTGGCTTTTTTTCCCGATGGGTCAAAATCATCGGGAAAAAAGCCACACCTGCCCAGAGACAACGTGACATCTTGAACTATTTGCAATAGTATGAGGACAAAGCCAGACATGTTCTCTCTTGATTGCAATAGAAATTTTTCAGATAGAGCTATTGACACTAAAGTTATGAATTTTTGAAACATTACCGTTTTCCCGCCTTTTCAGGAACAACATTTTCCAAAAAATGTCGACCCCGCTGTTGACTATAGAGGAGAGATAGAAAGCTAAAAATCGGCGTGTGGGCTTATATTGAGGTCGCCATTCTACGCGCCAAATATTACTGCAATAGCTTCATCTGTTAGGCCACAGCGGTCGTGGCTTTTCCCCCGAAATTTTGACGTTTTTTCCCCGATTGACTATACGATTTGTCAGCATGGCCTGCAAGTATATATATGTGTCGTGCTCCTTATTATACAACTTAATAATACACGTACATAATGTCAACTGCTTTTCGCATCAAGTTAATACAAGATTCTGCGCTGACACTGCAATCAAATCTGCTTGCACTGGATTTGCAATGACAGGTTGGGATCATTCAGTCAAGGAGGAAACTGAAGTGATTTCTGAAGAAGAATGCCGAAATATGATTGAGACTCATCGCTGTCAAAATGGTGCTCTGTTAGGAAGCGAATCTGTCGCATTCACAGAAGACAATGTTTCTTATCCGTGGACACCTGGAAACGCCTGGGACTGCTGTCGATGGTATACAGCAACAGCGACAAATTATTTTCTGACGAAGGGCAAAGTATTCTAAACGTTTGGTGCAGTGTTTTTGCGTCCAGATGTGCGTCTGGACGCAAAGTTTCTTATCCGTAGGCAATGAAATTTTAACGGGACCCAAGCTAGACGCAACCTTATTTCGGGAGAAAATGCAGTATTGTAAGAGTAAAAACTTTAAATATTTCCAGTCATAGGTTAACGCGGGGGGGGTCTGGGGGGGTCCAAGCCCCCCCCAACCCGGACAAGGTACAAGCCCTACCACCGTCGGGGACAAGGGGTAACGAAAAAATGGCCAAGGGGAAGGTAAAAATAGCCGGAAAAAATTAGTTTTTCCACTAAAATTTCAAAAAATTTCCGGCTTCGCCGGAATTTTCTTGCAAAAATGTTTAATTTTTCGAGAAAATCCGGCAAAATTTTTAAATTTTTTCAAAAACATGAACATTTCTTCCAAATTTTGATAAAAAAATTGCAAATTTTAAGAAAATTAGCGTTAAATTTTTTAAAAATTTTACAAATTTATTCTTGAGGTACAAGCCCCCCTGAAAATTTTTGTTCAAGGTACAAGCCCCCTCAAAATTTTCTGGGGACAAGCCCCCCCCAGGACCCGACCCTATGTTAATGTATGTTTCCAGTACCAATTTTTTACAAAAATTTCTTCGGGTCTGGGGGCCCGGTGTTTCCATAGTTTCCCTGGAAATTTTGGTTGGGGGGGGGCAAACTTCGAAAATTGGGTGGTCGACCCCTGAAATGTGATGGGGACTACCCCCCCCGAACCCCCCCCCCCCCAAAAATTCGGACCTCAGAAAAATAAAAAAAAGTCCAAAAAACGCAAAATTTTCTGTATTTTAACGCATTTTTCGTCAAAACAAGGCTTGTTTTTATCGTTTTAGGCGTTTTTACACCTTTTTAAACCGATTTTGAGACAAAATTTGAGAAAAAATTTTCAAAAAATGACCATTTTTTAGCAAAATTTAGCTAACTTTTTGGCCCAAAAATGTGCTGGGGGGGTTCGGGGGGGGGGGTCGGGTAACCAAAAATGGGGGGAGGGATAGTCAAAAAATCTGGGGGGGGGGGGGGGGTAAAGTTGGTCGAAAATTTTGGGGGGATACCCCCCCCAACCCCCCCCCATAGGTGTACCACCTGTTTGGGTTGGGGGGGGGGGGGAGTAAAAAGTCCAAATCCGGCTTGGGGGGGTCTAAAAAATCGGAAATTTTCGAAAAAACCTGTACCCAAACTGTACCCAAATTTTTTCAGCTAAAACTTGCCCCTTTTTTGACATAAAATCTGCTATTTTAGACATAAATCTACTAAAAAAACTACTCGTGTTGCGTTTTACAGCCTGTTTTTTAGCGTTTTTAATTTTTTCCAGCCAATTTTTTCAGAAAATTTTTGAAAAATTGCAAAAAATTTTGCAAAAATTTGGCATTTTTTCGCTTGTTTGGACCCCATTTTAGGGGGGGAGGGGGGTCTGAGCTCGGCTTGGGGGGGGGAGTAGTCGAGGTCGGGTATGGGGGGTGGTGGTCTCACAGGGGGCACTGTAGCCTGGTACACCTATGCCCCCCCGCCCTGGGGAAACTATGGGTGTTTGTGTTTCCCACTTTGTCATGGAATGCCAAGGTGCAAGCTCTCATAGGTGTAATTGGGGGGGAGGTTTGGTTTGGAGGGGTAAACCCCCAGCCATTTTTACAAACCACCCCCACAAATTTTTGGGGGCCCCAGGCCCTCCCCCAACTGGGGGGGGGGGGGGGGGGGGGTAGTGGGGGCCAAAGCGCGAAAAATTGGCCAAAAATCGGGTGTTTTTAGGGTAAATTTTGCAAAATTTTTCAAAAATGTCCAAATTTCTGGGTTAAAGTGTTCACTATTGCGTGAAATACACGTTTTCAAAAGTTTTATGGACCTTCTGACCCAATATTGACCCTATTTTGGAGTTAGAAACATGCTGGCAATCAAGTTTTCGAGTTTATTAAGGTGCTGGTTTCCTTTCGGGTATTTTTGACTCCTACGGCTTTAATCCTTTACGCAAAGGGCTAAACCTTACGAAATAACCTATTTCCGTGCTCTTTAACATTTTAGGACCAGTCCCGTATTCTTAGGCCAAAAGATAAGAAAGTTTTGGTTTTTGGCCTTAAGCTCCCAGTGGGTAGACAAGACACTGGATTGGGTGGTATGGCTGGACAGAGGACTCGAGAATGAACATTTTTGCTCTTACAACCTTTGACCTATCTCCAGTGGTTAAGTCAGTATAAGCAAAAAACTGTTTTTAGGGTCAAAAAATGGCCATTTTCGAGGAGATCAGTTTTTTTCAAAATTACTGCCACATGTTAAGGACAAAATTGGCATAGTTATACTCAATCGATACATCTTCCAAATGCACATTTTATGAATGCCTATTAGCCGGACTTTATTGCTTTCAGCTAGAGATTTGGCCGAAAAACCATTTTGGCAGAACTGCGATTATTTGGTTTCGAACATCGATTTCTCAGAAACTACTCGACGGATTCCGGAGATTTTCGGCAGAATCGAAATTCGCACTTCTGCGGAGGGACATTTTTCTTGGTTTGGGCTAAAACATATTGAGTAGCAAGAAAACTCAATGCGAAGTTGCACAATTTCGTGTTACTGTGCATTTGGCCGATTTTCTCCACCGTTAAGACATGCTGAGCCAAATCCAAAAAACGTCCCTCGGCCCATATGTCCTTCATATCGTGGCACAAAAAGAACTTTTGGCCGATTCTTCAGTTTTGAGAAATCGATGTTCAAAAACTTTTGGTCTATATTCATCCTGTTAGATGTCAGCTTGTCAGAAAATTTCTCCTATTTTTTTGCTAATTTTGCCAGTTCTGTAAGCTCATGTGAATGTACAGATAATAAGCTTTAAAACGATGTATAAAGCTCTTTGCAACTCCCAAAATTGCGAAAGTTATAGCGTTTCAAAAAATAACCACAAAAGCACTGCACAAAAGGATACCACCACCTTAAAGGCCCTGTCTAATGTTAACACTTAACATTAGTTAATGGTTGGATGTTTTTTGGCATTAGCGATGGCTGAAAATGCGATTTTTGGCATAAAAATTGAAAAAATTTTGGGGGAGGTTTGGGGGGTCTTGGGGGGGGGGGGTTGGGGGAGGTCTAAAAAGGGGGCCCGGACCGGCCCCAAAATTTGGGGGGGCCTCCCCCAACCCAAATCCCCGTTACACCTATGAAGCTCATGCCTCAATGTTACTCAATGTTATTCGTTAAGGTGGTGATTCCCTTTGGTCACATAAGTTTGCACCATTATTACTCATTCATTACTTGGAGTTAAGAAACCATTTTTATATCGAAATGTAGCTTGACATTTTCTCTTTTTAATGCATGCCACGAAACTAATGTTGCTTTTCCAAAATACTTTTAACACATTTTAGAAGAAGTATAACTTTCCAGAATTTTTGCAGACTCAAGTAAATTTTTTCGCGAGACATGGGTTATATCATTCGATACCTCCATCAAATAGCTGGGGACGATTTTTTACTTATTGTGAAATCGCACTTCGTTATAGAGAAATAAGCTGAAATGTGAGCGTAACCTGGATATTGCCTACTTTTTCCAAATTTGTCAACCGATTACTTTAGCTAGAAAGCAGCAATCGGAGTAACTAAAAAATCGTCCCTGGGTATATTTGTGCAGAACACATTTGTTCAGTAGCAGCCCTCCAGATTGCATGGTGAATGCTCCACAATCTTTGGAAAAAAAATTTGGTCGTGTTTTTGCAAACACTACATTTTTTATGATAGCAGCCTACAGGATAGCAGTTGGAAGACGATCATGCGTGGGATAATTTGTCCCTGTGAGACCTTCAGATCGACGCCTTTAGTTTGATTTTACTGCTTGCGTAGTTCAAGAAATGTTGGATTATTTGATTTCTGCAAAAATGACAAGTTTTCGACGCCAAAACAATAAAAACGGCAATATCTCACGATAGAGAAAAGCTAGAAACTTGCTTTAAAAAGCAAAAATGTGAAGCTCAATGAGATCTTTCGAATGAATATAGTCATAACTGTATAGCTTATGCCAAACGTTCAGAAATTGGGAAAAACCACTCTGACCGGAAATCTCCAATTTTTGAATCGGAATTGCGCGGAGGGTGTTAGAACGCTAAAAGAACTTATTTCGGAAAGTTTCATCAAATTTCATCTTGATTTACGCCGCCAAATAACAATATGTGCCCAAAAGGAATCACCACCTTAAGGTGTTGTCCACCTGCATCCATATCAGAGCTTTTTGAACTCAAAAATTTCACTTCAATGAATATATAGATCTTACTAGATGCATAATCGTGACCATTGATATTGTTCTCATTCAACACGTCAGGCAGGATCAAGATTAGTAGTAAAGTAAAACCACGAAATTAACAAATTTGTAACTGTAGCAGGAGCAGAATATCCAAATTATTTGTTTCTTCTAAAAACGTTTTTCGCAAAAAAATGCAGTGGCAATTTGAATTATATGATGCATGCATGACTAACATTTTTCTAAAATTTTCAAATACAAAAGGCCTGTGTACGTGCATTTCACGATGAATTTATTGTAACTAGTAAAATGGGTAATCCTTTCTGGAATCAGTAATTCTCAAGGTTTTGAAAATGGAATTTGTGTTTCCATATTTACTTCCTTTCTTCTTAGTGATATTAATTTAATAACTATTTCATTAATTTTTAATACCGTAATTAGTTTATCTATAACATTGAACATAGGAACAATGTATGTCAATAAAATCAAAAATTACTCACGAAATGCGTTAGATGCTACAGACGCTAAATTAATCTTTTTAAACATTTCCATTAATACGGATTTAATCCGTAGTTACAAAAAATCTCCAATTTCGGGGGGGGCTCAGACTCCCAGACCCCCGGTGCTCGCTTCCAATGCTGTTTTCAGGGATCAGTAGATCTTAGAGTGTTAGAAACGTTTTTTGTTTGATATTTACCTCCTTTTTCTCAATGCTATTCCTAAACATTTCATTAATTTTTATTACTTTAATAAGTTTAACTATATTATAACATTGAAATATCAGAATGTGCGTCAATAATATTGAAAATTACTCAATGGTATTGCGTTAGATGCAACAAGTGCCAAATAAAATCTTTTTAAACATGTCCATTACGGATTATTCTGGAATTGCAAAAAATTTTTCAACTTCTGGGAGGCTCTGCCTCTGCTCTGCCCCCCAGACCCCCGCCGTGTACATTGGCCGCATCTATATTCTATACGTACCCTTGTATCGTGCATTTTAAGCAGCATCAACTTTCTAAATAGTGTAAATAGTGTTACACTAAATAATTATCAAAATTTTTAAAAATAAAACAATTTTTCCACAGAAAAAACGATAAAACAAAAATTCTAACTGGACGCAAAATTTCTTAACCGGACGCAACTTAAACTTAGCGGGACCCAAGGTTGACGCAAATCCGAAAACCAAAAAACCCTGGTTTGGTGGTAAATGGAAAGTAATTTGGGAAATACGGGCCATTTCGGGGGTTAAGCATGGCATGGGCATTATTGACCTGTTCCAAGCTGGCCACGGCCACGTTGGAGAATGGACGGGCTTCTGCTTTGACAATTGTGCAACCTCCCGCTACCAGGTACTGATCCAGACGTACAGGAGTATCGGTGATGAAGAAGCGAGCGGTCTGAAAGCTTGTCGAAGCCAATTTGAATAGACGGCTGTATCGGCCTCGCAGCTCGGGTGCCGAACGAGCGGATACTAATTGTCGTCGGTTCCCAGGATGCAAATGACGATTGTATAGGACGATGGGTTGGAAATATTGTTCAGAACAGAGATTGCCGACCGTTGGAATGTGCGATGCTTAATTTCCAGACGTCGTATGTGATGGAAGTTTTGGTATGAGTTTTTAAACAAACCCTTCCACGAAATAGTAGAGTCCGCTAAAATGAGAGAACGTTCGTTGTCAGACAACTGTAGCGGTATTGGAATCAAAGCTAGTGGAACAGCGCCATAGGCAGATGGTCCGTGGAGATAGATTTCATGCAGGATGATTCCGTAGCTCCTCTGTCACGTTGGCGAAAGAGAGAGCATGTTGACGGAAGGAAGAGATGTCTCCACGCAGCTTAGCCCAAGCTGATGGAGCAGTGCAGAAGATGGCGAATGATGAATGCACAGAGTGGGCGAAAGATATCGCTGAATTCGCCTGGCGCTAAAGGAATGCGAGCTTTCTCATTATGTTAGCGCTGAATGATCTTGCGATGCTTTTGATTCCTGGCGGCCAAAAGCATACATGCGGCTTGTTTCGTAGCGGAGTAATCCTTCATCATTTCCAAGAAAAGAAGCATGAGATACAACAAGGCCGAAATTGGTTAATGGAATAGAATTGCAGCCGGATAAAAGGGATCATTAGAGAAGACAGATAAAATGGAATCATTGTCGATGAAGAAGGCTGCCCAGTTGGAGTCGGGCTTGATGCACCTGAAACGCTGGATGCATGACTGCGCGCTGGTGGATCTTGAGAAAGTCCTGCATACAGTTCCTTAGAAATCGATTGCTCAGGCATCGTCTTCTTTGAGATAGCAGCGTCTGGCTGAACGCGACGCTTTAGGTTGGTCTCCATCGAACAGGACGACATCTGTGTGTCCGTTCCGGAGGACGAAACGGATCCAGAACGTCGTCGTCTGCTGAGTATACTCGCTGAAGACGACGAAGAAGGATCAGCACCACCTTGGATTGAATCAGTGCCCACCGCGGACTCTTCTGTCTCTTTCTGAACGGGCATCAGTGGCGGCTGCGCGACTGTGCGCTAGTCGGGTCACATGTGGGACGACTGGTTTTCTGCGAGCCCTCTGGATCTGCGAAGTCCATATGTTCGGATGACTTATCATCCTCAGATGCCTGGCTTCAGCAGATTCTTCTGGTTCCTGGACAGTAGACTCATTAGTACAAACTTTCCTAATGTTAATGGAAAACTCTTCTGGACGATTAACGGAATAGTGTTCAGACAGCAGTTGATGCAAAGAGGAAAGATCAATGGAGATAGAACGAACGTGCTAGACTGGGAGATTTAGATTTCCTCGTTCCACATAAAGCACTTCATATTATGTGTCATCACCTAGCAGGCGAAGGCACTCCTGACGAAACGCCGAATGCCAAAGGAGACTATCCGGTGGTGTCCACCAAACAGGCGGCACGTTTACCCAAACGGTGATTGATGGGTCATCTCGTTCACGATACTGGGTACCTCCAGAGGGAGAACGGAGTCCTCTAAAACCTCAACAGTACTACCGACGTCCAGAAGATAGACCTGGACGCTCTTCGAGATACGTCGAAGATCGACGATATATCCACGCCGGAAAGGACCACTGCTCCCATCACTAGGAACGATGCAGATATGGTACAGAGTGATAGGACGCAGAATTGAAGCTACCTCCTGGAAATGTTGAGTCATGGTCATGGTCATGGTTGAGGAAAGCATTCAAGTCATCCCAGGCAGGAATGTTCTGATGAGGCAACAAAAAGAGACTGGACGGATTTTCGCAGGTCAGGCACTTAGCCTTGATGGTGGACCCAAGAATATTTTTCGGGTCAGGAATATCCCACAGAGTAGGGATAACCGTCTTAGGTACCTTGTGACGATCCACAGAGTACAATCGCAAGGACGTTTCCCGTATTTGACGATGAGACTGCTGCATGATTGTAAGGTTATTGATACAACGCTGTCGCTCAGCGTCAGTAGGATTCTTATTACTGGCGAATTGAATCAATAATTCATTGTAAGCCATATCAAATTGGCGGCCATTCGCTGCAAACAGAGTTTCCATAATTCAAACGCTAAAACAACCAAGTAGAGTAGAAGCTATTAAGTAACCTTGGACAAGTCAATATACCGGAGTAGGGAACTCGGAGATTGTAAGAAAAGGTAAAAAATGAAAGAACTACTGAAAAAGATGATAGTAAAAGAAACTATTTAGAACATAGGTGCTAAACAGAGACATGGTAAACATAGGACGAAAAGCTGTAGTGCTAGTCAATCTTCCTCTTCCGATTCTAAGCCCCATCCTTTGATTACAGGACGCAGAGGACTATTTACACGTACTGCACGAGACGGAGGACTACCTTCATATAACTTTAAACGGTCGACAGAAACCCATTGAGGTTTGAAGCGGCGAAGTCCCTGAACAGAACCAAACGGCTCCACAAACGCGGTGACCCTTGAATTTATTGTAATCTTCAATCGGCCAAACCAATGGGTAAGCTTAGATGCATGTCGATCGTGCTGATCTTTATAATGAGTTTGTGCTCTTAAGATGGCTTGACGTGCTGTTTCGTAAGCACTCTTAAATGTACGAGGTACGTCGCACGAAGTTTCCAGTGCTACCTGCGGATCGACGTCTCGTCATACACATGTTTATCATATGACCTGCGGCACCACAATGGAGACAAATCGGCCGACCATCGGCTGTCCATTTCGGTCTGTTTGTGGCTCCTCGCCGCTGAAAGTTTTGAGAAGGACGATTATAATCCCTACTCTCCCTATTATTTCGCTGAGACGGCATTTCGTCAAACACCTTACGAAAAAAAAGACTCTTCAGTTCGCTTCTCTAGACCCTCAAACGTCAAACTCTCGTCGCCATTCAGGCATGTCTGCGGAGACGGCATTTACCCGAACAGATGCACGTCTGTAGTTCTTTTGCTGCTTCTCAGACCTAGCTTGAGCTTTCGTCAGCTCTTGTATTTCAATTTTAGGATCAGACAACTCAGCAGCCTTGGCCGACAACTCAGCAGTAGCACGACTTAACGACATCATCTCTCGGCGATCCAGCAAGGTTTCATGCCGTTTGGCTTCAGTGATATTAAATCATCCAACGTGGACGGCGGTTTAGGGAGAAACATTAGCCTCTCCTGAATATCTGGACGAACCCCAGCCTCGCAACATGGAATAATCCTCGCAACATGTCCTGTCGGCCTTAACATCCGTCTTTGGGTAGGCATTTCTTGCCAACCGTTGCAAGTCGCGGGCATACGTAGCGATTGACTCATAAGACTTCTGACTACGATTATGGAGTTCTTCAGAACTAACTACCTCTTTGGCAGGAGGGAGGAAGGCTTTGCGAAGTGCGGAACAAAGCTTAGTGTAGTCAGCCTTGACGTCGTCTAACCCTCGGTAGACTTCTAAAGCATTTCCTCTTAAGTAGGTCAGCCGCAGCACTTTTTGGTCAACTGTGCACTCGTCAGCTCGACTGTGCAGTTCAAACATTTCGTAAAATTCCTCAAAATCTTCCCAATAGTCCCCCTAAAACCTTTGAACCTCATCTGTATGACGGCGCCGACGCTTTCCCAAATTTTTCAAATGATCTGTAGCCTCAGCTAGCTCGTCTACCTCTTGTCGTAGGTCTGCTAAGGTTTGGTCCATTTTAATTTGACTACGCCTTTCGTATTTTTGTGTTCGGGCTTACTGGGGCGAAGAAAATGTGTAATCTAATGGGTTCTGAATAAGGTCAGAAAATTCAGTCATAAACTAATCACAGTTCACAGAGTCAAAGTGTTTCTAATAGTGCAAAGGTAGGACGTATTTGTTTGAGCTTGCAATAAGAGTACGTACGTTAGTGGACAAGCGAGCGACACACCAAATAACAGTTTTATGACGTTTTGTTCTGAGTGACAGACAAATAGCAGTTTTATGACGTTTTGTTTTGAGGCTACGAAATGTGACGGACTGTTCTAAGATTCAACTCTAACTGCGACTGTAACTGCAACTACGAGAAAGGGAGAGAAGTAATTTTCTTTTAAACTGCGGTGTTTTGACTGGAGATTAAACACAGTGGGAATCTAAAATGGAGAAAAGTTTGCAAAGTTCTCTGATTAGATAACTGTCAGAAAAGTATACAGAGAAATAGAATTTTGTTTCCAATTTGCAATATGTGACGCTTTAGACAGGTAGGACGCAACTGCAGGTAATTAACAACTAGAGGCGAGCCTAGTTACGAAACAGCAGGGAATCCGAAAACACGGCGAAACTAAAATTTAATCAAGATTTATGAAACAGCAAGACTCCCAATAATTTTGAAATGAACTTCGAATAATAAATGGAAGAAACAATTTCATGGACGGCTTGGCTGGTTTCAAGAGCAATGCCCAGATTGTAGCTGTTTTTGTTTTGCCTGGAGGCATAACTACTTAAACGGAAAATAGCTATGATTAACACTAAGGCAGCTCTTATCAAATCATATTCAGCCTATCTTCAGCACTGGCCTCGTATTCTGTTGTGCCCGTTTCTTTCAGCCGAAGGGGGGTCTGCTTAGGGATACCTTATTGTTTAAGCTAAGGGGTCTAATTGTTTGCTCATCTTGGCCCAATTTTTTTAAGTTCTGAATTTTGTTAGATTTTCTATATGCTAGAATCTTTCAGGCCCCTCCCCTCCTGAACGCAAGCTCTGATTGGGCTGATGCTTTTCAGGACGGTCTTCGACAAAATGGATGATAGTAAACTTAGTCCCTGTTTAACTTGTTAAAACGAAGAATATGTTCCCAATTGATTCCAACATTATAGACAGTGAAAGGTTGACTGATCCATTTTTCTTTCTTCCTTCCTGCAAGTTTCTTCTTCGGCAAAGTCTATGACAGTCACTCCTAAATCATTTAAATGGTTGTGGTTAAACCGCACTTAACTAAGTTTCTAAAATCACAAGAAAAGTTTACTAGCATGCACTTTGCGGATATTGTGCTTGTGGACAGGAAATCTTTGGAAGAGAGAATTTCCACTTTCTCCCAAGTACTGTGATGAACACCCATCTATTTTCGCCAAATACACTATTCCAGTACTTTTTAGTCAAAATTGCCCCTTGTCGGGTATTCTAGACCTGTGACAGAGCTAATGACAGACCTCCTTGATGGCGGGACAAAGAACACAGTTTTGGCTACATTTACAAGTTCCACCGGGCTCGTTGTTCTATTTAGAGTAAAGGTGCAAGGCGTGGGAAGCTTGGCCCTGACGAGAATATTACGCAATTTCGGCGGTGGCCTCCAAAATAGTTTGATCTTAGTGTTCAGTCCAGTAAAAAATGTTCATGTCGTTGCAAGATATTCCTGACGCCATCAAGATCAGGTTGGTGTAGTAAGACAAGGCATAATGTCTTTTTCTCGTTTTCAGGGTCTGGTGGGGCCTTCAAGCAGTGCTGTCGCTAAAGGATAGGGCCTTCCTATTTCTGCGCTGAACGTTGTCTCTCGGGTACCCTATTTTAACCAGGGGGCAGTTTCATAAAACTTCTCGAGTTCTCGAGTTGCAAGTTACAAGTCTCAAGTCTCGAGTGCGGATCTCAAGTGTTTCATAAACAGATTTCGCAAACTCGAGAAAACTGGCTCAACTTGCAAGGCTACTAGAGAACTTGAGGCAAGCTCAAGTAGTTGAGAACTTGCAACTCGAGAACTCGAGAACTTGTGAGCTACTGACAAGGAAGCTATCATTCACATATGCGTACTTTTTTGTTCATTATACGCACTTGTACAATGATCACACGCTCAGGCTTGCCAACTCTGCTGTGCAGGCGCAACTGTATAGAAACATTGAAAGTATAGAACATTTTTGCAATGCATACTATGACATAGTACAAATAAAACTCAAAAAAAAAATATATCTATATATATATATATATATATATATATATATATATATATATATATATATATATACACCAGAGTTGCAGTTATTACTATTCATATATGCATGCAAAAATATTCTACTACTTTCAGTGTTTCTATACGAATTTGCCTGTATACTATGAACAGCGAAACGTTGCGCACGCATGTGATCATATAGCACAAGTACGTGCTATAATGAACATGCTGTGGATGACCAGCTTCATTGTCTGCAAAGCCACAAGTCTCTAGAGTTCTCGGAGTTACAGAGTTCTGCCAGGCCACCGACACTCAAGGTCACTAGAAGCAAAACTTACAGAGTTGAGCTGGGTTTTCTCGAGTTTACTGCTGAAATCTGTACATGAAGCACTTGAGATCCTCAGGCTCGGGACTAGCAGACTTGTAACTCGGCTCGAACTCGGGAAGTTTTGAAACATGGCCCACAGGACAGCAAGATTGCAAAACCCGAGGGTGAACGTTCATCGCAGAAATAGGAAGACTTTGGCGACAGCACTGCTTGAAGCCGAGCCCTGAGCACGAGAAAAAGACATTATGCATCGTCTTGCTACACAACCCAGATCTTTGATGGCATCAGGAATAACATTGTAACGAACATTAACATTTTTACTGGACACGAACACTAAAGATCAAACTATTTTTGGAAAGCCACCGCATGAAAATTGCGTAATATTCTCAACGATCAGAGACAAAGCTACCACACCTTACGTAATAAATAGAACAACGAGCCTGATTGGAGACTTGTAATGCGGCCAAAACTGTGTTCTTTGTCCGTGTCATTGAGGTCTGTCATTAGCATCTGTCACAGGTCTAGAATACCCGAGAAGGGGCAATTTTGACTAAAAAGTACTGGAATAGTGTATTTGATACTGTAAGAATAGATGGGTGTTCATCACAGTACTTGGAGAAAGTGGAAAATTACTCTCTTCCAAGGATTTCCTGTCCACAAGCACCATATCCTCAAAGTGCATGCTAGTAAACTTTTCTTGTGATTTTAGAAAACTTGGTTAAGTGCGGACTTTAACCACAACCATTTAAATGATTTGGAGTGACTGTCATAGACTATTGCCGAAGAAGAAACTTGAAGAAACGGTGAAAAACACTGTCTATAATGTTGGAATCCAGGAGGAATATTCTTCGTTTTAACAAGTTAAACGAGACAAGTTTACTATCATCCGACATGCAGTGAAAAAGCATCACATCAGGACACGTTAGAGAGACGAGTTGAAAACAGGCCATGAAGAAGTCAACGAATTGAACAGTGGGGTCGGGAGATAGACTGATAGACCCAACAATAGTAAACAGGATGCCAACTCTAGACAGCCTACCGGCAGAAACAGCAGCATTCTTCCAGCAAGACAGACTGGATATGATTTAGATGAGAACACAGTCATATTACTCCGGGTTCGGTGATTGTCATACCAGTGATGACAGACAATCTAATGCCTGCATCTGACAGCTGATCTCTAGCAAATGACTCACTCTAACAGGCTAGAAATTCATTCAAAGCAACGGGATCACCAACAAACACGGACAAACAGGTCACTGGAACCACGGACCTGGAGCTGATCGCCTCTAGTTTGATATTCACCTGCTACCGTCTATCACAAACGTTACCATTGCAATTGGAAACAATTCCATTTCTACTGCTATTACTCTGATGATATCTCAATGAAGACTTTGCAATTTCTCCTTTAGTTTCCACTGCATTAGCTCTCCAGTCAAAGTTTCCATGCAGGCTGAAATTACTTCTCTTCCCTTTCTCATGATTAAGTTGAATCTTCTCCGTCACATTTCGTAGCCTCAAAAAACAAAACATCATAAAACATGACATTGTCACTCGAAACAAAACGTCATAAAACTGTTATTTGGTATTAATCTCGCTTGTCCCACTGTACCATGCGACGCTGCTATTGCAAAATAGTACCTTGCACTTATTAGAAACACTTTGACTTCATGAACTGTATTAGTTGCTCGACTGAATTTTCTGACCTTATTCAGAACCATTAGGTACACATTTTCTTCGCCCCAGTAAACGAACAAAAATACGAAGATGCGCGTCCGGAAATTAAAGTGGATTTACAAACGAGCTATGCTGAATTTTGGGTCATTTGAAAATTTGAAACGTCTTCGTGATGAGTTAAAGGTGGAGATTTTGAAATTTGAACTACGCAGTCGGAAAAAGTGTTGCCGGCAATTTCTGGAAATGCTTGCCGGCAAGACGTCAAATTTTGCAACTTGTTCTCGCCTTCCTCCCTCCTGCCAAAAAATTGAATGAATTCTGAAGAACTCCATAATCGTAGTCAGAAATCTTAATGAGTCAATCGCTACATACCGCGACTTGCAACGGTAATGAAATGCCTGCCCAAGACGGATATTAAGGCCGACAGGACATGTTGCGGGATTATTCCATGTTGCAGACCATGATGTGGAAATTTAATGTTCTCCTAAACCGCCGTCCGCATTGGATGATTTAATATCACTGAGAAATAGGCGAGCATGAAACCTTGCTGGAATCGCGGCGAGATGTGTCGACGTCGATGCTGCTGGTTCCAATAAATCAAAAAAGTACTGCTGGTATCTGATCCTAAGTGACAGTAACTCAAGCCAAGTCTGAGCAACAAAGGCTTACAGGCCAGTCCATCTGTTAGGCTAATACCGTCTCCCCACAGTACCATGCAGATGGCTGGAGTTGCGTTTGAGGAATTCTGAAACTGGCAAACTGGTAAAAGATGTTTGACAATACCGTCTCAGCAAATGGCTAGAAAGTAGGGATTATAATCGTCCTTCTCAAAACTTTTCATTGACAAAACAGACCGAAATGGACGTGAACTCATTGTTTGTCTCCATTGTGAAGATCATATGATAGGCATGTATGACGAGACGATCGACACATGGTAATAAAACTTTCGTGCGACATACCTCGTATACATTTGGAAATATGCTACGAAACATCAAGCTGCAAGCTCATTACTCGTCGAGCACGATCGACATGCATCTAAAACTTACCCATTGGTTTGGCCGTTAGAGATTACAACCAAATTCAAGGGCTCACCTGCGTTTTGGTTCTGTTCCGAGACCGCCGCTCAAACCTCAATGGGCTCTGTCGACCGTTTAAAGATATGAGAAATTAGTCCTGCGTCTCGTACGTAGTAAATAGTCCTCTGCAATCAGAAAGGATGCTTCGTCCGGAAAATTATTCTTTTTACCTCTAGTGACACCATGTCTCTGTTGCTCCATGTTCTAGTAGTTTCTTTACTATCATCTTTTGCCTTTTCTTACAATCTCCAGTTCTCAGCCTGTTGACTTGACTCAAAGGACGCAATATGCCTACTTGGTTGTTTTAGCGTTTTGAGTATGAAACTTCTGTTTGCAGCGAATGGCCTACAATTTATTATGACACAATGAATTGACGTTCGAACGTGACAGTAAGATTTCTGTATCAGCTGTTGCAAATCATGCAGCGTCTCATCGTCAAACTCTGAGAACGTCAGCGCGCTCTGTGTGGATAGACACGAGATTTTTAAGTTTCTGTGGGCGTAGCCAGATTCGGAGCTGAAATTGCTGATCCATAGAGCAATACGTAGCC
>JASAND010029722.1:0-14934 GCA_030248195.1 Trissonchulus latispiculum | reverse complement strand
ACACAAAATCTAAATAGAAATTCCTGCATAACCAAAAATCTCTACACAGATTAACCCCAGCACTTTAACTTATTATCCCTTCCTAAGCAGCATTACGTAATACCTACTTTCGAGGATGCTCAAACAGGACCAGGGCCGTTTGGGTCATCGGGTTCACAGCAGCTCAACCCATAGGCAACCCTCTCCACGTCGCCCTGACCTCCGTGCTTGGCCCGAAGGAAATGAAGCAGGTCGCCCAACTCCACTCCGGTCGGCACGCCGTCCACCAGAACGGCCCGTGACAGCAGACTTGGTAGCATGGTTTACAGCAAAGGGTTAAAGTGGAAAAATCATATTCTTCAAACCAAAAAAATGTGGAACATTCAGTCCATAAAGTAACGCAGTATGGTTAAGTGTGTAAAGTCTGAAATAGAAAGTCGACAAACGTGTGATACAAATGTAGTGATCAGGACTGCGGCATTTTTAGGGTTTTGAAGGTGGAGGAAGTTGGGGGCCTCGAAAAAGTTGGGAGGGGGAGCCCAATGTCTAAATTTACGTAAATTTTTTGCGACAAATTACGTAACATTTTTTAAGGTAAAAACGCAAAAAATCGCTGTTTTTAAGATTAAAATGAAGTTATAAGTATATAAATTAGCTAAAAATAAAGAAAAATTTTTGAAAAGGTGACCTCAAAAACCTTAATTTTTTGACACTTTTGGGCGACCAACAAAAAAGTGGAAGGGGGCTTGCCGAAAATGGGGAGGCTCCGAAAAGCGAAGGGGGAACCAAAAAGTGGGGGGCCTCCCCCCACTAAATAATGCCAGCCCAAACTGGACCGTAGAAACGCCAAAATTGTGGCCTGCATTCTTTCATAAATAACAATTTCAGTTTATTATATATTTATTATTTATGATTATTAGTTTAGTATTACTTAAGTATTATTTAATTAGTCAAAAATTGGACAAAAACAAAACAAAAAATCTGGATTATGGCTGCCTCCGTGCCGACTCAAATTCCAAAAATTCGCTTCAGCTCCCAAGTTTTTCTTTGGAAAAATGGATTGGACACTGAAAAAAAGGTTAACAACACAGAGCAAAGTAAAAGAAGAAGTATATAAAAATTTCCATGTTCAAAACTCTTCAAACAAACAAATATATATATATATATAATTCTATCTCGCCAATTAAATTTCCTACATTCATTTGCTGGAGCAAAAATTATACACAACCGCTGACTAGGGCTTACACGTACACCTCCCCGCCTCTAAGACAAGAGCAACGTAAAGACTGCTCTATATTTAAGATCCTGGCTAAGCTGGCACATCCTGGTACGAAAATCCCCTTTCCTGCTTTTCCTGCCCATCGCAACCCTAGTGACATCAAAATGAAAAATACAAGCCTTTAATAATGACTTAATGAGCACTCACCACTTATTATGAACAAATAAGGGCAACCTTCTTTAGGTAATTCCAATTTCCCTACGACAAATTATGACAAAGAGCTATATATGTAAAAAGGATAACAGCAAAAACAGCGGGATTTCGGAACAGAAAGATTTAGTGATCCGAAGCGCTAATCACACCCTACGCATGCTGCTTATAATAGTACTAACCCACCTACACACATTTAGATTAGTTTAGCAAAAAAGTCCTACTAAAAATGTTCCCCACTCACTCAAAAGCTTAACTCTAAGTACAAGGGAGGAAGTAAATTTGTATATATATATATATATATATATATATATATATATATATACTAATAAATTTACGCCTACTGAGGGGGTAAGACGCGGCAAGGGAGATAAAAATAAGTCAAGGAACGAAAGAGGCCAACCAGGAACCTAACTTCATGCCAGTAGATCGAAAAGATTATAGGTTATACTCAACAGGTTTCTGTGTGTTCTAAACAAGACAAATCTAATCAGTCAGAACTTTGTACCTTTTCCTTTTTTATCCCATCTGAGTAAAATATTATTTAATTAACTTTCATTAATTTACTAAACTTAATTAAGTTAATCTTATCAGGTTTTGTAGCAGAACCCTACAAATAAAGACAAAGGTTCTTCCGGTGCCCCCTGTAGACTCATGTGGCCAACGGCTGTATCCTAAAAGTTAGCACTTAGGATTGTTCCCAGACCCCTGTAGCATTTTACGCTGACTAAATCTTAATAATTAATCTTTAGCACATATATAATACGAATATATTAATATTCCCCTAGGCTTACTACAACAACAAGGAAGAGAGTAGATTTTCAATAATGCAAATAATATATTGTCTAGCACCATTCTGCACTGCATCTAATTAGAATTAAATCCTAATGACTGAATTTTTACAAATTAAAACTAAATCAGCACATATATATTTATTTACCGAACAAACAAACACAGGACCCATACATACGTAACAGGTAGAAAAACTTTAAAATAATTGCAGTCTTCGGGAGCAAACCGCGTGTCCTTGCGCTCTTGGAAAAAATAAAAAAATTGGAAAAAATTCCTGTATACTGGCGGATCCAGGATTTCGTGACGGGGGGGCGGTAAAAGTTGTTCCAACGGGGGGACTGGGGGGCGGAGCCCCAGAAGTTGAAGAAATTTTTTTTTTTTTTTGCAATAAAATCGGTATTCGGATCTGCAATTCTTTTAATACTGAAGAACTGAACAAAAATTTAAAATTTAAATTTACTTTTAGGCAAAAATGGTAATTTTCTCGAAAAAATCGGATGCATTTCAAGCTTTTTCTTCGCAAATGCAATAAATATGCGGTTAAAAAGTAGAAAATTCGCACCGACGGCGCGAAATTTTTTGGTTTTTTGCCCTTTTTCCACTTTCTCTCCTTAATTTTTCCTACCTTCGAATCGCGACGGGGGGCGGCCGCCCCCCCGCCACCCCTCTGGATCCGCCCCTGTATACATAATGCCCTAAACCTAGTTTTCAAACGCACGCAATATTAGCTTTGCAGTTTTCCCCGCTACATTCAACTGAATTTACTTCAGGGAAAGTGAGGCTGAAGAAGGTGGGAGACCGAAAAGTGAACCTTAAAAATCAGTCATTTATACAAAAAATAAATGCACAAGCTGTTTTAGCCAAATAGCCTATTAATCAAACACCTGCATTCAATCGGTTTGCATAACATCCTCAGCCAACACTAACAGGATGAATGAATGATAGTTACGGAAAAGTCACGCCCCCTTAAATCAGTCCAAAATCAAGAAAATAAAATGGAAAATTTTCCATTAACAAACAACTTTTATCGGGTTTCTTCCGTAAACAAGCGCAATTCGCTAAAAATTTGCATTAACAGCATAAACAGACTCCCATTTTGGGAGTAACCTAAAAGATGGTTGAATCACTGCTATTGTCGAATACTTTCAAAAAGTCTCCGCTAATTGTCTTGTGCCAGGATCTCATTAATTACGTCAAAATCCTAAAAAAGATTGATTTCATGCTGCACAAAATTGACGAAAACTTTATACGGAAAATGTTGCACTGAATTTCGGCAAAAACGTTGACGCGTAAACGTCAAAAAACCAGTTCCACAAAACATCAGACAAGCTGATATGTTTGGAATAACTTCAAGTTGGGAGTGAAAAAACTTAAGGACAGAAAATTGCCACGCAACGCTCATTCAGGAGCGCTACCAGAAATTCACGTGCCAAAAACTTTAAAGCAGCCAGGCGGTGTGTTGTGTTTCACTAAAAACTTTTGTCATCCTTTTGAAAAGTCTCAAACCAGTGATACAACTAAGGCAATACGTGAAAGTTTGGCAGGAAAACTTTTCGTCTCATATCAGCTCGCACCGTTTTGGCAAAATTTGCAACCCAAAAAACCTGATAATTCTGCAGGAATAGGAAATCCTGCCTGTCGCATGACAAGAAATGTGATGTAATTTCTTGGAAAAACTGATAAGTTATCAAGCTTAGGTCCTACATACATTGTACTTTACGTACGTAGCCAACTAAACTTTCTTGTTACCAAAGAAAGTTGTGTGAAAGAAACGTATCTAATCATGTAAAGAATGAATAGCACGTGTATCAAACTAGAAAGGGATGACAAAAGAAAGCTATGGAATTGAGTATGTATATACTTGATTGGTTCGGAAAACAATTGAGCTTGATTAGAAATTCTTTCGCAACAATATCTAAAGTTTCAAAAAAATACAGACAGCTGATTTCCATTATGTAAAGTTTATAAAAGCCACTCCATATCTGTCTAGTTCTAGTCGGCTAGTGTTTTAAAACGACCGGGTTGAACCACCGGGCCGGCCTGGCCGGGCGGTCAGCTGACTTACAGGCCAAAATTTATGTGGGGGTGATCTGGGGGGCGCTCAAAGAAGCCCCCCCCCAATCGATGGGGAGGCTCACCGAAAATGAGCGGGGGCATATTTTTTGACAAATTTTTAGGTTTTTTGTGTAAAAAATGCTAAAAATAGCTAAATTTTTTGGTGTTTTTTTAAGCTAAAATATATAGTGGAAATTCAGGAAAAAATCCGGCGAAGCAGGAAAACTATTTGAAAATTTAGGGTAAAAATGGTAAAAAAATGGCAATTTTTGGGGTTATGGGGTAAGGTCGGAATTTATGGCGGGCTTTTTATGGGGGGAACCTTCCGAATGGGGCCCCCCCTGGTAGAAGTAACCCAGGGCGGGGGCTGCCTGGCGGCTAGCCAGATTTATTTTTCAGTGTCTAAAGGCAATCTGAGCTAGAAAATTGTGATTATACCTTGCAAAAACAATGGAAACGGTTTTTCCATTATAGATAATATATTTTGAAAAAGCTCACATTCAGTCTTGGATTTGCTTTGTAAACGTTTACTGCTCTGTTCAAATAGCAGCGTTGAATACAAATATATATTTGTGCTAGGCAGGCGGCCAAACGCCTGCCAGTGACTAAAGGGTCAGACACTTAAGCTTAACGGCCACAAATTTATCCTCGAAAGCCGCCGGCCGATCGCCGGCAATTGCCCGGCCGTTCTAAGCCACTACCGACGGCTATTCCTATTCTGGCATCCCCATTCCCCTGTCAAAAATAAATATCGGTGTAGTAGACAAATGAAGAAGCAGATATCCGTTTACAAGTCAAACGAAATAATAAAAAGGTAGCTATATATTTACCAAATTTATGGCAAAAGAAAGAACGAATGAAACTAACATGTTTCACTACAGCACCTCCGACCCCAAAATTTCGGCCTGAGATTGGTGTGGATCGAACCCACAGCCCATGCCATTCTAGACCAACGCTCTACTGAATGAGTCACCCAGGCAGAATCGAACCAAGCTTAAGTTTGAATTCGTTCCCAAACCGTGTGACATTTTAGAGGAAACTTTCGCGCCAGCCCACACAAAATTAGTTTTTAGAAATATACATATCTTGCAAATAGTTTTTGAAAATATCTTACAAGTCTATTGCGGTCTGGGGCCCGTTGCATAAAAATGATAAGTTATAAGTTCATAAGTTAATAAGTTCATAAGTTAATATGTCATATACAATAAGTCGAGGTGTTGCATAAAATTTTATTGTAATAAGCGATTATTTCATAAGTAAATCTGAATTATAATAAGCGAAAAGTCATAAGCTCAACTGAAATGGCAACTAAAAGTCATAAGTTCAGCTAAAATAGCTGTCTACTTATTGCAAATATGTTTCAGTTCTACGAAGAGCAATACAATTAGTTTATGGGAAGATAAACGAAAAAGTTTAGCAAACAAAAGCCTTATTATTAAGAATTGAGGTAAAATTTCATTGTGTAAATTGTTAACTCAAATAATGACGGACCATATGCTTTTTTGGTTCAGCAATTTTTAGAGCATTGTTTATGTGGTAACGGAATGTGGAATTTGCTTCGTTGCTATTGCATCGTTAAGATTTCGGTCTTGGCACTTTTTATTTTCAACTTTACGCTACTAATAAAGCACAAAAACAGTAATTCTTTAAAGGAGAGTACTTTGAGCATTTCTACCAGTATTGCAACCGTTCGGAAAAGCCTAAATTTACCGTTTTCTGTACATTTGTTGCTATAAAATTAATACAATAAAACTTGAAATTTTATTGCAAATTCGCTTATTTTAATAAGCGACTTTTCATAAGTTAATAGTTATTGCCAAATTTTATGCAACGCTCGCTTATGAAATTTACTTATTTTAATTCCAAAATCGCTTATTTTAATAAGTCGCTTATGACTTATTTGGTTATAACTTTTATGCAACGCAAATTCGCTTATTGTATATGACTTATTGGACTTATTAACTTATTGTAATTTTTATGCAACGGGCCCCTGGCTTTATTATAGACATTGAATGCGTAGGGTCAAAACTGGCAGAAAATTTGGAATACGCATCAACGCTGAAAGGAAAAGGTCCGCAAAGCCGTTAACAAAACATGGTCGGATATTCGAATATGAAAAATGTGCGGCGCCCGTCCATCACTAAGTACAGCAAACATGTTACGTAATCACAACTTTGCTCTCACAATCAGATGATAAGATCAAACTGGTAACAGGTTACGTAACGAATTAGATATCTCATTAAAGCTGCAAAAATCCTCTCTCCTAAGATGATTAAGTCTTACTTAGATTTAGAAGCACGTGCTCTAGGGCAATCTGTTACATAATGATTAGGACAGCATGATTTGGCAACCGAACCGGTTCGAAAAGAAGCTTAGCACGGAGCTAGTGAGATTTAAATTCAAGCCAAAAAATGACTAGAAAACCTGCCAAAGCATAAAATTTAAGCACTTCAAAATGACACGCTCACAATGCTTATATAAGTCACACGGTTTGCATTCATTTTCTAGCATTAGGCATTGTGGCAAACCGAGAGTTCTTTTTATCTACCATACACTTACAGTAAACCTATTTTATATATATGCAATATATATATATATATATATATATATATATATATATATCTATATCTATAGTTTGACTTGATTAAAGCCAAAAAATACTAAATCAAATATGAAATAAACAGATGAATACTAAACAACAGAATCTCCGAAAACCTCAAAATCAGACTAAACGAAAAACAAAATTTGTTCTATTTGCTGTGATCGAAATTCAGCAAAGCCAACATGTATCAGTAGCAAAGGAAGCTCAAAAATTCCTGGAATGTTTTGCACTATTGCAAGTAGTGATTGATAGCCAAACTGCAACGAAATTGCAAATTTGCAAAACTGAATACGTACCTATCAAGCGCAAACTAAGTGCAAAACTGCACAAAATTGTTGTCCTTAGCAGAATTATGCACTACAAGCAAACTGCTGCCGTAAGCAAATACCTTAATTATCTCAGGGTAAATAATCCCTACATAACGTTGATACTGACAACAGTGTTGTTATCACAATTTTCCAGACTTTTGCTGAGCAAGGGCAGGCATGGTCGTTAAATTTGTATCAGTAACACAGTTACAGAGTACATCACAAAACCTGTGTGTGTATTCTGGGGAGATACCAGTTAAAACTGGTTACAAAAACTGGATCAAAGTAGAACAGGTTTCCCCCCTTCGCTACCCAGAGCTCAGCCGGGACTGAACCTTAAACGGCTGACAGTGTGTAATAAAGTCTTCTACAAACCCAGAGTTCAATGAGACTTACACAGACAATATTATATATATGTATATATATATATATATATATATATATATATATATATATATATATATATATATATATATATATATATATATATATATATTTATATAAATATGGTAAAACGTATCAGCTAGACAGCGCCAAAGGCAGAAACTTCATTCAAGGGGCGCCGTACCGGCTGTTCTAGCCGTTGCTAGAACTCCAGGACAAGATCAATAAAGGTGACGTAACTAGCGACTCATTCTTTGGGCAAAAGTGTTAGTTAATGCTGACTGAGGGAACATAAAAGTTGTCAGGTTTAATAGAAAACGGCGCCGGCAGGGGCTGCTAGGCGACCACGCCCCAAAACATGTAAACACTGAATAAATAATACTTACCCTTCTGAGAGACTAGAACTACTTCCTATACATAAATAAACTATGTAGCTGAAGCACGCGTGTCAACCAGAAATGTTTGGTTCGTGCCTTTATGACAAATTTAATGCAAACTCAATTTACTGAGGCTTTACTTAGTATACCCTGTTCCTGAGTTTAATGCAAGGGGGGACTTTCACAAGAATATAAAACTGACCACTGTGCTCCGTATTGTTACTGAAATATTTGTAATAGTAAATGCATAGAAATTGCATTATTGCGTATGTAACTAAGTAACAAATATATACCTTTCATACTGAAACTGGTAAGATGCCTATCTTGCTATGTACATTCTAGTAAGATTACTATCTTATTTTACTATTACAATTTTGGCAAGATAGTAGTAATCTTGCTAAATGCTAAAATTTCGTGACAAGATAACTATCTTGCCAATTTTACTATCTGGCTATCACATATATACCTATTTATATTGCAACCATTCGGGAAAATAGCTGCTCTCAGGCATGAGAATAGAAAAACAAGACTATTACTCTACAAGGGGCCCCGGCCCCTAATCCTCAAACATGTTAATATATATTGCTTTCCATTTAAATGATCCCTAACGCGAAAGCGTCGTTACACTGTTGGAAACGTGTGCGAACGACATGGCAACGACCGATTCTTAACGATTTTTCATTTCTGATACTGCACCGTTATCCACAGATTATGATTAAGAGACTGGAAGCAAATGGTAAAGAACTTTGGTACAAATCGTCCCACCCAGCTGACAGTTATTACGATCTGATCTCACTCATTGTATCAGCATAAAATCCAGGGGAGGTGGGCTCAACGAATATTGCCGCCTCAAAGTTCAAAATAGTTGCCATAACCGGATAACTGCTACCACGTTGGAATAATTACCAGAAAAAAACAAAAATATTGTAACTTACTACAAAATTGTTACAATTAATCGAATTGTACATAGAGAAAAACATCAGCTAGAAACTATAGTTCAAGTACAATAACAGCTCAATTCAATATTCTACAGTCCTGACTATGCCTGCATTTAATGATCAGTAAAATTGGATTCTCTGTTCGGTCAAGGATTATGAAGTTATCAAGTTAATGATCCACCTACGTATAGACTAAAATTGACAATTACATAGAGCTCCGTTCTACCCCCATGTCCTTTCTAATTATTAAGCGCTGTTGACTTCTGTCAGTCAAAAACGAATCAACTAAAGTTCCGCTAAAATCTGGATCTTAATCCTGGCCAGCAATGTGGGAAGTAGGCTGCGCATGCGCAGAGCCATTCTATGGCTGTCTGACACATCAAAAAGTTACATACACACAACCACTATTGAGTATTGACCGGCTTCTTAAAAAAACTGATATTCCAAAAAATTGGTTAAAACTCAATTTAGCACCTAGAAAGAACCTGTTTCCTTAGACCTTACGGCAATAATTGCTCCTGCCAAATGTTCACTAAAAAGGTATGTGGAAATTACAATACAGCTTCCTACTACACAGCAATGAAGCTCACTAACTCAAACGTCTTATACTAAACTGTGTAACACCAGTTTATTCTACACAAACTAGGCTTATACTACATACAAACAAAACGACACTACTGAAAGTACAAGTCTTTACTGCATCATTAAATGTCACGACAAGTGGCACAAAAACAGATAGAACTCAACCAAAACAACTACAAACAATTCCGCAACAATATTTACTACAAATACCACATCAGCAGACCATTAATCTAAACTTAACTAGTTACGTATATTACGTATGAGCATTGGGACTGGTAGAAACTTGGATAAACCAAAAACTAACACAGACGTTGTGAAACGTAATTATTGCAGTCAAAACGGAACTTATGCAACATTCCAAGAACGTAAATAAACGGAAGAATTTGCTCGGCCTGTAAAAGGTACTCAACAGAGATCACACAAATTTTGAAGTTTCTACAAATTTTCATTACGTCTAGCAGCAGAAAATTGTATTATGAAAGAAGTGAAAAAAGAGGCGTCACCTGCGACATGAAAAACCCTGTATAGAACCTATGGTTCCATACTGCAAAAATCAACTGGCAAGTTTTTCACAATTTAGACCTTTTTAAAGTTTGCATTATTCAAACACATAAAAGCTACATAAATTTAACACAAACGGATAAAGGGGCTTCTAGATGAAAACACAAAACCACCTATGTAAATACATAAAGTTTTTAAGAATTTTAAAGCTTTGATTCTACTTTGGCTAGCTCGCAGATTCAGTTAACGAATGGGATTTCAAAAAAACTAGAGGTACATCAAGAAAATTATGTAAACGCAGGCGACCAGGCTGATACACGAAGGATACAAGCGTTAATGATAAAGTAATGAAAAATGTCTGACTACTAGACAGGAGCTCCAGAAACTAGTTTTCCCAGAGTAACAGCTCTCACAGCGCCCATTGGCTCTCTCCTGTTTCGGACTAAAGCTATGCCTAGTGACTGCAGTCAGGTGTTTTTAAGTTACTTCTTTATGAAAAGACGAGCGGTAAATATATATATATACAAAAAATTTGGCTTCTACAAGGGTCTGACAACACTGCCATAGAACTGACTGATTAGTGATTATGTACTGATTGTACATAACCCTAAGTCCACGGTAGAAAGTTAACATGCATAACAGTTCCAGTGATTGCATAAAGCACAGAATAGATCAGATAGGCTTTCAGCAGCCAACTCCGGCCAGATATTTGCCAAAGCTGAGACAACAGTCTGAAGAAAAGAAATCCACTGGTTCTCGTTTGAGTTAAACCTAAAATCTGATCTGTTGTGCCAGCCAGCTCAACAAATCTCTGCGCCAGCAGCCAGTACAAAATTGGGGTAGACGAAAAGATCAGTCGTGTGGTAACTTCCACATTAATCATCAGCAGGCCCATAAAATTCAGCACGACCAGATGAACTACAAAAGGCAACAGTAGACTAAATCTCGCAGCAAACAATTGTGCAAAAATTGTTGCTGGCTTAGACTTAACGGAATTTAACAGTCGAACCACAAATTGGTAAATTGCCCAAAAAGACAGAGCAAAAACAGGGGCAGCCAACAGAAATAGGGGTAACTTTTTCCACTGATAATAGCCCAGCCACCCCACGGACCAGTATTTCCGTTGAATGGCCGGATAAAAGGCGGGCACAGGCCAGCGGCACCAGTCTAGGCGGGCCAAATCGCCGGGCAGAATATAGCCAGCCTGGCGTGCCAGATCTAGCACGGGCTGAGGGAAGCGGACCAAACTGGACGAAACTGTAGTACAAAAATCCCGGTACACAAAGTAGTGATGCAGAACCAGCGGTAGAAGCATAATCACAGCACAGCACACAGCAACACAGCAAAGTCTAAGGCACGCCAGGAAACAGCGAAAGCAACTTCGAGCGAATTTGGCATTAGCTGATCCCAAAATCAGTGAATAAGCCTAAAAATGAAAAAGTATGCAACAATTTATTGAACAGAAAAAGGATAAATTATACAAAACAGAACAGACACAATACAATGGCAAAAATCATGTAGTGCTGTAAAAATCATTTAGCCAGTTTGTTTGAGAAGAAATAAAAGTACAAAACACTTTTCCTTGAATTCCTTTCCCCCATCAATCTTGCCTACACAAGCTGGGTCACGCTTTCTTTTTCAAAACGGCTAGTGGGCACTTTTCGATGGGAAAACTTACCAAGACTTAGTGAACAAAAAATTAACAAAATTTTGTTGCTATGAAGAAGCCAACGTTCTAAATGATTTTGTTATTCAATGTCATAGAACATTTTCTTTTCGAAGCCCCTTCTCAGGAAAAAAGATGTTTTGAAATTTGGCAATAAAATGGTGACAGAAATGTTCACTTCTTTTACTTCGGAGGCCTGATTTTCCCAGCGGACAAACAAACTACTGAAATTGGACTGGACTGTGCAAACCATTGGCCGAGTGGACAAATCCTTTCCATTTTGCTCCAAAACCCGTGAGCTGAGTGAAATTTTACTCTATGTAGGACGAAAAAGTTAAGAACAAACCAACCTTACACAGCAAAAGAAAGGTCACATATCCCGCATTCAACAGCCCATTTGAACGGGTCAGTAGGGCTAGGCCAAAAACCGTCGAAGCAGCCAAAAGACTAGAAGTGCTTCCGAGCTTCTGTTGTTTGCCACAGTCACTATACAAACAGTACAGGCCACCAAAGGTCAGCATACAGTAAAGAGACTCACTGTAAGCTACAGTAAAAAATATCGACGCCGGATTGACAGCAAATAGCCCTACTGTAACCAGGGCAATCGATTTTGCCTCAGGGCAGAACGAATCTGAATTGGCGGCCAACTTCGAAGAAGTTGAAGTTGAAGTCAAAGCTAGACTAGAAAAAACTGACAAAGTCAGCCAATACAGTAACCAGCCAGCTAGTAGAAAAGCGCCCAGATTTAGCAACACCAGGCTAGCCAGTAGCCAGCTGTCAAAATCCCAGACGGGGACCAGGCGAGCTAGCAGCAGCGCCAGCCAACGGCCTAGGCTGGGATATAGGGGAAAGAAGGCCAGTACCTGTTCATAGCTATAGCCATAGGCAGCTATGTGATAAAAATATCGGGCGTCCCAGTGAAAAAACGCGTCAGCCAGGCGTGTTTTCAAGCTCAGAACCGAAGAAAAAAATTCGTTATCCGGATTTCCATTTTCCATTTCGGGAGAAAATGAGGGCGAAACACCCTTGAAAGCGTCGGCAGCATGATCTGCAAACGGCAAATCGATCAAAATTGCCAGCACAATCACAACGATTCGACTGATCAGTAGCAGGCCAAAAATCCGGCCAGCAGACAAGACCGGATTTTGGGCAAAATTCGAATCCGGCGCTACCGGAAACTCGGCTTTCGCCCTTCCAGCCAATGGCGGTTTCCGTAGTCGTAGACTGTCCTTGGTCATTATCTTTACCAGCGTGACCACTTACAATTTTGGAATGTATCAGAAAATCAAGCAAATTGCTGGGGATCAAAATGAGCGTCACGGGCTCAAGTATCTTTCTTCATCGTATATCGACTTTGCCGGTTGACTCTGGCACGTTCACGTCTCTAAAAAGTAGAAATACAAACAAAATAATGTAGTAGTAAAGGAATTACGTATCTAACACCCTAGTCCAAGGGAACCACGAACTTGGAACCACATTTGATTGTTTGTGTTCGTCATTTTTAGGGAAATGGAAACCAAAAACCGTCGGCAGGCCACAAGCCATAACTCTAGCGCATATAGAACAGTACAAGTTGGCGACCTTTTTTCGTAACTTTAATAGATTTTTAGGGTTGGGCAAGACGAAAATACCGAGACCGAGACCATGGTATACACCGAGACTGGCCAAGTCTCGGTTTTTGGACGAGACTGATATTAGCAATTTTAAGCTTAAACTTAGTATTTTCTAGTATATATTTCTACCATTCTTGATCGCATTTGCAATATAAACTGGATGTTGAACTGTTCCATTTTGTCGTTGGCGAGATTTCTCTGGCGCACGGAAAAATAACCACTTTTCCGTTTCCTATGTGTAACACATGCTGACATCAACTTTGATTTGAAATTACTCACTAACCGTAAGAGATCCGACTTGATATTCAAAAAACTCGTTAAAATATACAAATCAGACAACAACATACGAGAAAAAATGATCGAAATAGGCCAAAAATGGATCCCCCCTTAACTCAGTATGCCCACGCTCATTGCCATCGGACGACAAGAAACGCACCTTCCGACCACAAGCTAAGCAATTTGGACGGATGGTTCCGCTTCCGGTGGCACAGACAAAGGTAGCAGTGGTGCATACGTGGTCAAATTAGCAACTGACCACTGCACCCATCTAGCCTACTTTGCTATGTAGACAGATCTGCTCTGGTTATAGGGCGCAGATGCTCGCTATCGTCAGCGGGCTGGAATGGATAGTGCAAAAAGGACAGTGGCTGCCCAGCAGATCAATCTGAATCTACACTGACTCTATATCATCAATGTATCATATATCATGTATCCGGCAGGTGGCCCACCACCAGTCAGCTGGAAACGGAGCTTTGGCGAATACTGGTTGTCCTGTCAGCCACAGGAATCTGCCCGTACAAGTTTTATGTGGGTTCCTTCCTAGCCATTGTCATTGTGGCATCAGTGGCAACGAAACAGCTGATCGGTTGGCAACGAATAGCGCGAAACTGTCCTAGACCTTTATTCCCTGGGCTTATTCTAGTGGGAAGGGGGGGGGGGGGTGATGGCCCCCCCCTAAAAACACCTTTCCCCCCCCAAAGTGGGTGCCCCTTTTGGTAGCAACTGTCCCGAATAGATATATAGGTCGGGGAAAAAAACCAACCCGCAAGTGGTGGGGAAAAACCAACCTTTGGGCGATGGGGATGAGCTAGCGGGCTCAAATATTGCATGCAAGTTGGTAGGGCCCATCCCACCTACCACACCAAATTTGAGTTAAATCGGACCACTTTTGAGCATTTTATGACATTTTGAAAATTTTGGCATTTTTGACCCCCCAAAAATTCAAAATTTGCCTATTTTTGAAGGCCTGTAAAAAATTTTCCATAGCAGTTAGATAATAACTTTTAATAGTTTCTATGAGAACAACATGGTGCTCTTTCCAAAAATGTCGGTCTCGCCTTCCTGCGACGCTTGGCAAGCTGCCAGCAGAATTTTTACAAAATGGGAAAAAAACCAATTTTTGCTTTTGCTGCCAAACTCACAAAAATGGTTCTTAGTTGCTCAAAAGTCATCCACATAGCAAGTTTAATGCGTTCCTTCACGTGAACAGCTCAAAATTGCATTTGGACTTGGCAATTTTCTAGCCAGCGCCTAAAATGATTGAAACCAGCTTTTTGGCGCAGAATAGGGAATCTAGCCAGCGCCTAAAATGATTGAAACCAGCTTTTTGGTGCGGAATAGGGAGTCTAGCCAGCGCCTAAAATGATTGAAACCAGCTTTTTGGTGCAGAATAGGGAATCTAGTCAGCGCCTAAAATGATTGAAACCAG